>JAXGGA010018598.1:0-21759 GCA_038373865.1 Uloborus plumipes | reverse complement strand
CATGAAACATTTAATACATAAATTGTAAAGTAGTTTAGCCTTTAATATTAACAATATTAATTAATACAGTGATCTTTTTCTTTTATTCAGAGTTACATAAAAACAAACAAGCAAGCAAACCCACAACTTGTAAAACTAATAACAGCATATTAAAAAAAGGACGTCTTTTCTGACTTTCATTTCGAAGCAACAGTACTTGGAATTCTAATGCAAAATTAAGAATTATTTGAATAAGTGTTGGGTTTATTGCCAGCTAGTTTAGCTCAGCTTGAAAATGTAGCGGTATAAAAATTGGTTTACAGTTTAACTTTTGGGCAATTTCATGGTAACTGACTTAACATTGTTGCACAAAATATTTTACAAGGACTCGAAATTTGTTTGACTTTGTTTCATTCTATATTTTAAATACTTTAAGCATTATTAAGAACATGGATTCTACTCTTATGTAAGGCAATTAAATTTTGAATATTTTCATAAACAATACTGAAATAATTTCCTTTGCTCAGTAACGAACATACGTCAAAAGATGTGTTTGTTACTGAGCTAAAAAGAATTAGCTAAATTAAGTTTCTAAAAATCTTCAGCATTTTGTTGCATTCTGTAAAAATTGAGTTCATGTTCTTCATAAAGGTCGTGGAATGAAGCCTTACATACTCAGGTTTTTTGTAGGGCGTTTTGAGCGACAGATAAAAAGTTTATTGAAATTAAATTTCCCTTTAAGTCATCAGCAATAATTTCCCTCATATACTCCTGAAGACTTCCAAGCAAAAGTTGGTGGGCTTCGACATGATAAAAAAATTTCCAGTAAGTCGCATAACAAGCAAAAATTAATTTTTTCAAAAATATCATCACATTAATGGGCATTTATTTTTTGTGCGTTTATTCTCCCTGTTTAAAATGCAAAAGTTGTGTTGAATGTTTGCTGATTATCGTGTGTATTTTCAAAATACTTTATGCATTATACCTTCTCTTTATCAGCCACTTTTTTGTTCATAACTGAACCAATGTCATCATGAATCATTCTAAGCAAACATCATTTAACATAATAAAATTGTTTCTTCCCTCTGGTCAGCATAGGGTTGAAAACATGTACAATACATGTAAAAAAGGTAATCTTCAATGACCATAATTGTTTTCTACATGTTTCTTTAACTCTTCCCAAATTTTTTCACTGTAATATTAACTGAAATTATACGGTTTTTTTTTTGTCATTTTGTTTAAATTGTAATTTATGACAATCCAGCTACATTTAATTTTCATAAATTTGTTTCTCCTGCAATTTTAAGGTTTGTTTCTGTTTCTCCACAGCTTTTTTTTTCTTTTTTACAATGTAGCTCAATCTATTAGAAAGCATACAGAGAGAAGATAATCATCTTTTTGAGTGATCAGTCAAATTTTCTTTAAAATATGTGATTTGACATAGTTTTTTTAGAGTTTGTGAGGGTTTTTTTTTTTTTTTTTGCTAGTATGCTCATTGCATTATTTATGAGTAGTTCCGTCGGATAAAGAACTGCATCATTGCTAGAATATTGTCAAAAGCTTTAATTTAAATACAAATATAAATATGGCGACCAGCAACAGGCTCTGGGCCCAACTGGGCTAGTCCTAGTCAAATTATAGACCCCAATGAGACTAATTTGAATGACTAATTTGATGAACTAAATCTCTTTTTGGATTCTCCTTTGTTTTCATGAAGAAATTACAGTTGTTCTTTTTTGTCTATTTTTTTATTTTATTTCTTACTTTAGTCATTAAAATGTATTTCTACAAATAATCTTCCCACCCTCGATAAACTTTATTTTTAATCATTTTATCACTTGTTTTCCTGTATTAAAATTATTCCTGGTGCAAAGAAAAATTGCAGCTTCAGTAGGTTTATAATTGTTTGAAAGAGTTTGGGCATCACTTTTAAACATTCTCTAAAAACTTTCTATTCATAAAATTAGGTGCTTTATTCAAAATAAGCCTATACAATTTTACTGTAAGAAGACAAACGTGTATATAAGTGCATTTAGCATTGTTTGTTGGTTATTAAACTTTTGATCATTCATAGTTCAATAATTGCGTAGTGAATGTCTCTGCTGTTGAAGGGCTTCTATTGTTTACTTTCATTAATTTTCATAGATGTTATGAAGAAATTTGTGATGAAACAATGTATTTTTATTTAGTATTTTTACAGACAAATTTTTTAGTCTGATTTAGCCGAGTAATATATGATAGTGAGATGCAAGTATTGTTCATAAATGGGTGGTTCAAATTAGATTTTATAGAATGCAAATTTTTGAAAATAATTTGAAATTTTTGTGAAGATAAAATATTGCTTAAATGTAGTGCTTTGTTGTAATCATTGGTTAAAATGAAAATTCCCGTGCATAAAAATGACAAAGTATAAATTATTAACTACAGTAGCACTTCTTTAATCCGGATCAATAGGGAATTCAGGTTGTTTAAATTAAGGAAAGTGCGGATTAGAAAAAAGAACCAATAAATTGAGACGAGTTACACAAACAAACTTCTGTGCTCAGTAAAAATTGTATATTTTGAATTCAAGAGAGTGAAATATAAAACCGTATAAAAGAAAGTTTCAAAAATACACAAGCCTGACATTTAGAGGTGTCCTTTGAGAACTCAATGTATTTACATTTAAGTGGGAGTAGCTTTTGTTGTTTTACAATAAAATTACATTCTGTTCAACCCCTCTGGAAAAACTTGAAATGACGGGCCTAAAATACATTACAAACACAAAATATGGCCGACAAAAATACATTATTGCTCCAATTCGTATTTTATTTACACAGTATACACATCTATATGGCCCTCTAGATTAAGCAAAGTCCGGTTTAACCAATCTGGATTAATGAAGGTTTACTATATTTATTTAAAATGTACTTACTTCTAAGTTGTTGCTTTTTTTACTGATTATATTAATATAGTACATATATATTATTCAGATCTAATTTATGAGTGTCTCTAAGTGATATTTATTTGCTTTTTCTAATCAGATTACTAAGACTGAATTTCCCCTCCTACTTTTCACATCTAGTATTCTTGTAGTGGTGTTTAGAGCTTGTTAAATGTTGACGTTTTTTTTTTCATCAGCATAAAATGAATCTTGATTTTTTTGAAATTTGGCCAGTCATCTGTAGCAGTTGAGAAGCGTTTATAGTTCAGGGTAATTAGACATGAACAACCACATAAGATTGTATAGTTCTAAAGGCATTTTGTTGTGGACTAGATATCGAGAGGTGAAAGGTAATCAAAATGAAAGCAGATTTTGTGATCAGTATTGCTGTTTGTACTATGTATTTAAACTAGAATATTTATTGTTTTATTTAGTTCCTGTTGATAATTTAAGTTGAAATTTCGTGTGATATGTTGTACTTAAACTGTTACTTCTTATTGAAACATTCCAACATCTTGTTATTTGAAAACACTACTTGATTGTTTGAAGCATTCTTATTTTTTTGAACATGTATCAAATTATATTTCGTGCGCTTTGGGTTTTCTTTCAATGCCCTTTGTTGCCTGCACAAATCGTATGGGACTTGTCTAATAATCAGGTGAACTGGTTAAATAAAGCTATTGACTTGTAATGTCTTGTCTCGTTTTGTTTTTTTCTTCAGTTTTTTTTTTTTTTTTTTGTTTACACAGTGCATCAGTATTCATTTCAAAAAACTTTCGATGCTGTTTCAATTCAACACTCCTGAAGAAGGTGTTTTTGAACACACTCTAGTGCCTGAAAGTGAAGTAATATATGGCAATTAAGATCTGTGTATGCAGGTCATTTTCAAAATGTGCTTACATTTGCTGTCCGGAGGTTAAAAAGACTATTTTGAAGCATAACTTATGTCTTAAATTCAATGCGCACAATTATTTTCTGCAAGCAATACCCCCCAGAAAATTCTATTACTCAAAAAATTATTGATATTTATTTATTTATGTATTTTTATACAAGTCTTTAAAAATGAGAATCAAAGCAAAAACGCTTGTCCATTTCCAATTTTCACAAGTTCAACTATTTTTTTTCTACTTAATTGTATAAAAAAGTATATACAACAAATTATTTTTATATATTAACTATTAGTGTATGATATTTATAATAAATATTGACAATAGTAATTTTTTTTCATTAAGAAATGTATGAATATATTTTGTCCAGCAGTTCTTGTCAAGTCCGTTACCTTAAGATTATTTTAGCTAAAAAAGGTATTTATTGCAGTCAAAAGATGGTAACACGTATTCAGTTAACTTAACAAACTAGTGACGTAACTATTTCGTACCATTTTGTTTTCTTGAGTCGAGAAATATTGCTGTGGCATTTCGCACAAGATTTCCTCCAGGTGCATATTTTTATTCTTTGTTAGGTCTGTTACCAAAGATTTTAGTATTAATTTTTACTTTTTCTCAACTTTTATCCAGAAATATTGTTTATTGTAGAACTCTAAGAAAATGTATATTATTGTTCAATTTTTAAATTCGACAACCTAGCCATAATTTGACATTTTGGTTGAAATGTCAAGTCCGTTACTGGTCAAATCCGTTGCCAAATGTCAAGTCCGTTACCATACAGTTTTTGATCAATATTTTAATGATCACAAACATCGTTTTAAGCTTCAGGGACGCAAATAATTTCAAATGAAGTTGGTTCTAGGAGCTATGATATAATTTAAAAGTGAGCTTTCATATTGATTTTGTATAGTAACGGACTACAATTTTTCTTGCAACTTAAGTTTTACAACAGCATTTGAATACTTAATTATGCACCAAAGTGTACAACCAATTATTTTTTCATGCACCTAAAATATGTGAAAAAACATCTGTTAGTTATTCTAAAAGAAAATAGCAAGTTAAAAAAATTACTTAAAAATTCTGAAATGTAAGCGTATGGTGAAAATGACCCATACAACGTTAGGATAGTAATGCAATATGCAATTGTAGAAGCAGTTGATTTGTTGAGGAACCGTACAATAGACAATATTCATAGTTTTCAAATGAAGGAGCAACATGGAACACTACATCCAAAATGATCAATAAAACTGCCATTAAAGGACTTTAAAACAGCTTTTAAATTGCTATGACGTCACTCAGCGAAAACGGAAGTCGCTGACGTTGACGTCACAATTCATGGTCTCTCTTCCTACTCTGTGTTTCCCGCAAAATGATTCTAGTTTTGAAGCAAAGTATTTTTTAAAACAATCGAGAAATCAACGTAAATGAAAGAAAGCAGAGCGTGAAAAAGGTCTGATTAAAGAGAAAAATTGAAGCTAATATTCCTATTTAATTGCTATATTTTAAAATTTATCATCTGCGTATATTTATTTTTAAGATATTTTGTTAACAAGTTTTTAAGAGTTTTCATTTTCTTTTCTTTTTTTGGTGATCTAATAAGTTAATGTAAAAAAGCTTTGGAAGATTTTTTTTCTTTTGTAAATACAAAAATAATACACCTAATACTATTATTAATACTTAAGGTAAAACTATATTTCATGATACTCTAACTGATTTCCCTCTGATTTTTAAAACTATTGAATATCCGCTAAGTTTACATGCACTTATAATACATCAACATGTAATATAGTTTAGCTTTTAGTATTAATAATAAGTACCTGGGGACCGAGCCCACTCGGTTAAAAAAAAAAAAGAGGTTTGTAAACTCATGTTTTTTTTCTAAAATGCGAAGTACTTATTTAGATAAACTTGAAAAGCATTTTTAAGCCTTTGGTTGCAATTACGCATTTAAAACAGCCGTAATTTGTTTTAAAAAACACAACCTTATTTAACATTTTGAAGCAAAAATGGGACACCGGTGTCCCACTGAACGAAACACCGATTTCCCATGAATATTTTACCTTTTACGCAGAAAGGGACACCACTGTTCTGTGCTGTATTACATAACCAGAAAATTATTAAAATGCTAAATATAATATTTTACTCTTATTTTACCGTAAATTAATGCAGAGTAATGAACAAAGTATGAAAAATACGTGGATAAAAATTCTGCGTCAAAGGGTTCATCCATGCTCACCGTAAAATCACACCCAATTTCATTTCATTTGGCGTCGAAGGCGCGGGAGGGGTTAATGAGACTATATGCAGAGTCCCTGTTCTCCAGTACGCATTTAGTCCAGTTGGTTTTGACTTTCACTTCACTTGACACTCCAAGGTTCCCCCGTACATACCACAACTCGTGGTTTAACCGGGATGGGGCCTTGAAGAGCGCTCTGTTCATTTTTGAACAGACCCAAGGGCCGAGCAGACCCTTGGCCCAGCATCCCCCTGAGGTATCGTTTCACTTGAAGGATTTTATGACAACGAACATTTTTAACGTCCCCCAGCCACCATTTATGAAGACTGTGGATCTTTGATCAGCTAGGCTTCCTCTATATGATCGGCCCGGGACCCTCCGGTTACGAATCCGACGACTTACCGATCGGACTACAAAATCCAAAACTTTATCTAAATACAAAATTTTATCAAAATCGTTTGAGCCGTTTTCGAGATCCGAAATATATATATTGTTACAAATCTTGTAAATAATTGTTGTTTTTCCTGCTTTGCATCATTTTCATTAGTTTTGGTTTTATCTGACGTCATGTTGCAAAAGTATCTGAAGATATCACCTTTATCACTAGTATACCGGCCCTGTAACACTTTGTAGTTTTTACACTTGCCCTAACCTTAATAAGCGTGAAGACATTTTCGCGCTGAGTGTGTTTTTGTTTTCTTTTTACTAGAAGTTTCGTGAATGGAATGTTCGAATTTATGAATAAACAGAATACTCCAGATATTTCTAGAACGTAGTAGAAATGTCCTTCAGAGTATAAAAAGCTGGCCTTGAACACAAGTCAGTTAGTTTTTCTCAGATGGGATTTCTGAGATGCTCGTTTTCGTTCGCTTGCCGAATGGTTGTTTTGCTTTTGTAATTGCTTAATTACTGTTCACGTTTGATACGTGGTGCTGAGTAACTGTTGAGAGTACAGTGTACTGTTTTGCTATCTAATTGCTGGATGTTTAGCAATTGTTTCCTGCTTTATTGTAAATAGTGTACATACTTGTAAATAAATTTATAGTTACTTCCTCAAGATTGGAATGCTCATTTAAGAAAGTTGAAGGTGCTACGGACTCGTTACAATTTTGGCGCCCAACGTGGGGCATCTTCAAGGACTTTCTTGGAATTACCTGTGAACTCGGACTTTTCTTCCTAAGGACTTTTTGACTTCAGAATTTTATGGTGATTACTCGAGCAATGGAGGAACAACTAAAAAAACTCCTTGATGCTATCAACGCTGTTAAAAGTGACATGACTGCGAGCATGGCTGTGAATCAAGAACAATTAAAGAATGAACTGGCTACTAATCAAGAACAATTAAAAATTGATCTGGCAACTAATCAAGAACAATTAAAGAATGAACTGGCTACTAATCAAGAACAATTAAAAATTGATCTGGCAACTAATCAAGAACAATTGAAAAATGATCTAGCTGAAGAAATTAAAAGCGATTTAACGTCAATGAAAAGTTTGGTGGAAAGTAAATTTACCAATGTGGAAAATAAAGTGGAGGCTCTGGAAGAGAAAGTTGACAGCGTTGAGAATCGAATCACCACAGTAGAAAACAATGTTGAAAAGAAAATTAAAGAACTTGAATCGAAGTTATCAGCATCCTCCAACAACTCAAGTGACTGTGTAGCTGCAGCTGGAACTTCTCGTCCATCCATCAAACTGGCTACGTTTGACGGGAAGACCTCGTGGAATATTTACAAGAAGCAGTTCCTCATCGTTGCAGAAGCAAACTCCTGGGACTCTTCCACGAAAGCCTGTCAACTTGCAGCCTCGCTGAGAGGGGATGCAGCTGATATACTACAGACCTTCCCAGAGGACAAGCACCATGACTTCGAAGCCTTATCATCGGCCTTGGAGCTTCGCTTTGGCGAATCCTGCCAAAAAGAATTCAGCCAACTTCAGCTCAAATCCCGACTCCAGAGGGCTGGAGAGACTTTGCAAGTTTTTGCAGCAGACGTTGAGAGGCTTTCCCATCTCGCCTTCTCGGACTGTCCTTCGAGTGTTCGCGATAGCCTGGCCCTGAACTACTTCATAGATGGCGTGCGAAATCCAGAAGTTCAGATGGCTCTCCGGATGGCGGACATTAAGGATCTTAAATCCGGTCTGGTCTACGCAATGAAGTTCGAGGCTGCACAGCAAACATCCCGCAAGGATCGCCATACAATCAGAGGCGTAGAAGTGAGTGACCCGGATTTGAACTCAACTTGTCTCTCGGAAATTAAGCGACAAATCAACGAGATCTCGGGGACCCTGAAGAAGATTACGGCTCGCAAAGACCAGAGTAGACAACCACTGAAGTGCTGGAAATGTGGCGGTGAGGGCCACGTACGAAGGAATTGCGAAGCTCGCCAAGAAAAGAAGACGTCTCCCAAAGTTTTCCAGATTTCCCCAAGAAGTGGCGACTGCAACGGACTCTTCATTTACGCTTATGTGAATGGGTTTCCCTGCGAAATGATTGTGGACACAGGAGCCAACGTTATTATTATTAAGACTGATGTAGCTCGTCAATTTGGACTCAAGATCTTATGGACGCCGCCCTGCGTTACTCTCCAAACTGTGACAGGTGACAAAATCGAGATTGAAGGAAAAGTGAACGTAGAAATAATGTTCGGGAGCGCCACTTACCATCATACGGCATTCGTCGCTGACATTACAGATCCCTTCATTCTCGGACTGGACTTTTTGAGAAAATTTGATTTTTCTATCGACTTTAAAAATAATGAGCTGCACTCGATGAGGGAAGACATAGCAATTTTCAATGCTGAAAATAACTTAAAATCCGCTCATCAAATAATAGCCTAAACAGATTTATCGATTCCCTCTAGATCAGAAGTACTAATACCTGGCTCCCTCAAGGAAAACAACAGCTTTAAATTCGGCCTAATTGAATATCCTAACCAGAGTAATAGCCCAAAAGGAGTACTAGTGGCGTCTACGCTTGTGGATCTTTCAAGGAATGCAGTTCCTGTGAGAGTCGCCAATGTAAGTGAAAGACCGAGGAATATCAAGAAAGGAGAAGTGTTGGCAACTTGTACTCCCGTAAACTGCATCATCAGAAGAATTGATTCCTCCGAGACTGTGTCTTCCGAATCCTTGACTTCGAAATTAATTAGGAGTGCAGCATTATCGAAGGATCAAAGATGCGCTGCGGAAAAATTGGTGGACGACTTCAAGCAGGTGTTTTCATCTACACCCGAAGATGTTGGTCGCACGAGTTTAGCGCAGCATAGGATCGACACTGGAGATCATCCCCCTATCAAGCAGCATCCAAGACGACTACCGTTCGCCAAGAAGGAAGAGGTTGAGATCCTCGTAAAAGAGATGCAGGAGAATGACGTCATCGAACCCTCATCCAGTCCTTGGGCATCCCCTATCGTCTTGGTCCGAAAGAAAGACGGCTCCACCAGATTTTGTGTTGACTACCGACGCCTGAATGACATCACCAAGAAGGACAGTTACCCTCTTCCACGGATCGATGACACTCTGGACACCCTTTCCGGACACAAGTGGTTTTCGACCCTGGATTTAAAGAGCGGCTACTGGCAGGTAGAGATACACGCCGACGACCGAGAGAAGACGGCGTTTACAACCGGACAAGGCTTGTGGCAGTTTAAAGGGATGCCCTTCGGCCTCTGCAATGCACCAGCCACGTTCGAGCGTCTTATGGAATCAGTGCTGCGAGGACTCTCTTATGAATCCTGTCTTGTCTACTTGGACGACATCATCATCATAGGACGCAGTTTTGAGGAACATGTGGTTAATCTTAGGAAGGTGCTGCAAAAGCTTAAGGAAGCCAACCTGAAGTTAAGCCCGTCCAAATGTAATTTGTTCCGCCGTGAGGTGAACTACCTTGGTCACATTATCTCTTCCGAAGGTGTACGAACAGATCCAGATAAGGTATCTGCAGTCAAGAATTGGAGCCGCCCCGAAAATGTCCATCAGCTGCGAAGTTTCCTGGGGCTCTGCACGTACTACAGGAAGTTTGTGAAGGGTTTTTCCAACATTGCACGACCTTTGCATAAGCTGACGGAGAGCAAACAAAAATTTGAATGGTCCAAAGAATGCGAGGATGCATTTCTACAGCTGAAGGAGGCTTTAACATCAACGCCTATTCTCTCTTATCCTCAGCCTGAAAAATCCTTCATACTTGACACTGATGCGAGCCACGAGAGCGTTGGAGCTGTTTTATCTCAAGAAATAGACGGTAACGAACATGTCATCGCTTACTGGAGCAAATGCTTATCCAAGTCGGAGCGAAATTATTGTGTCACGAGAAAGGAATTGCTCGCCATAGTTAAAGCTGTAGAACATTTCCATCATTACCTCTACGGCCGTAAATTCCTGCTCCGGACAGATCATGCCTCTTTAACTTGGCTTTTGAATTTCAAGAATCCAGAGGGCCAGGTAGCCAGGTGGATACAGCGGCTCCAGGAATATGACATCGAGATTAAGCACCGAAAAGGTTTGTCACACGGTAATGCTGACGCATTATCAAGAAGACCTTGTTCCGAGAACTGCCATTATTGCTCCCGAATTGAGAAACAGTACGGGATGACAATCCCTACTGCCTGTCAAGTTACTGCTACTTCATCATCTTCAGATCCTGATCCATGGAGTGATGACCAAGTAAGAAAAGATCAGCTTGAAGACCCAGACCTAAAGCCTATCATAGAGTTAATGGAAAAGGACAGTCGGCGACCTAGTTGGCAAGACGTTTCTCTCTACAGTCCTGCAACGAAAAGATACTGGGCTTTATGGAAATCTCTCCAGTTGCGAAATGGCGTCCTGTATCGGAAATGGGAATCTGACGATGGCAAAGCATTTAAATGGCAGTTACTCCTTCCCAGATCAAGAATTCCAGACGTTCTAAAGGAATTGCACAGTAGTCCGACTGGAGGACACTTTGGTATCTTGAAAACCCTCCACAAGGTTCGAGAGCGCTTCTTCTGGAGCAAGGCGAAGGATGACGTAGAGAAGTGGTGTCATTCTTGTGACGCCTGTGCTGCCCGTAAAGGACCGAAGAGAAGAAGCCGCGGGAAGCTACATCTTTACAACGTAGGAGCTCCTTTCGAACGAATTGGGATCGACATTCTTGGTCCTCTACCGAAAACTACTGATGGGAACAAATACATCCTCGTTTCCATTGACTATTTCACCAAATGGCCCGAAGCATATTCCATTCCGGATCAAGAAGCTACCACTGTAACAGAGACTCTAGTCCAGCATTGGATCTCGAGATATGGGACACCTTTGCAGATCCACTCCGATCAGGGGAGAAACTTCATCTCTGCTGTGTTTAAGGGCCTATGTAAAATCCTCAAAATTGAGAAAACTCGAACGACACCACTACACCCACAATCGGACGGCATGGTGGAGAGATTCAACAGGACAATCCTTAATAATCTCTCGCTTATGGTCTCCAAAAATCAACAGGATTGGGACAAGAAACTTCCTCTGTTCCTGCTGGCCTACCGCAGTGCTGTCCACGAGACCACCGGATATTCCCCATCACAGATGCTCTTCGGCCGAGAGCTTCGGCTACCTTGTGATCTCGTCTTCGGTCTCCCTCCAGATGCGCCTTCATCGCCTGAGGAATACGTCCAGGATCTCCAGGCCCGGTTGGAAGACGTTCATCACTTCGCACGGGAGCGAATCAACATCGCGACGGAGAAAATGAAGACCCGATACGACACAAGGTCCACTGGCCATGACTTTCAAGAAGGTGACAAAGTATGGCTATGGAATCCCATCCGACGTAAAGGTCTGTCACCCAAATTGCAGTCGCATTGGGATGGACCCTACACAGTCCTCCACCGGCTGAACGACGTCGTAGTGAGGATCCAGAAGTCATCACATTCAAAACCTAGGGTTGTCCATTATGATCGGCTAGCCCCATACTATGGCCATAGTTCGTAAAATAAATCTAAAGCTACCATGGTAATTTGTTTGTAAATTTTGTAAATAACGTTTGCCTTTAATTGTCTGTAATATTACTTTATCAATGTTATTATTTCTTTCATGTTCTCATTGTTATTGTTTATCATGTTTATGATTGGTTATCACGTAATGTGTGCATCTGTAAGTTTTCCCTTGCTTCCTTTCTGGGGATTGCACTGCCCGGGACGTGCAGTCCTTGGGAAGGGGGCAATGTTACAAATCTTGTAAATAATTGTTGTTTTTCCTGCTTTGCATCATTTTCATTAGTTTTGGTTTTATCTGACGTCATGTTGCAAAAGTATCTGAAGATATCACCTTTATCACTAGTATACCGGCCCTGTAACACTTTGTAGTTTTTACACTTGCCCTAACCTTAATAAGCGTGAAGACATTTTCGCGCTGAGTGTGTTTTTGTTTTCTTTTTACTAGAAGTTTCGTGAATGGAATGTTCGAATTTATGAATAAACAGAATACTCCAGATATTTCTAGAACGTAGTAGAAATGTCCTTCAGAGTATAAAAAGCTGGCCTTGAACACAAGTCAGTTAGTTTTTCTCAGATGGGATTTCTGAGATGCTCGTTTTCGTTCGCTTGCCGAATGGTTGTTTTGCTTTTGTAATTGCTTAATTACTGTTCACGTTTGATACGTGGTGCTGAGTAACTGTTGAGAGTACAGTGTACTGTTTTGCTATCTAATTGCTGGATGTTTAGCAATTGTTTCCTGCTTTATTGTAAATAGTGTACATACTTGTAAATAAATTTATAGTTACTTCCTCAAGATTGGAATGCTCATTTAAGAAAGTTGAAGGTGCTACGGACTCGTTACAATATATACAAGAATTGCTCGTCTAAAGATATTAGATGTAATTTTGTTTCGAAACTTAATATTTTAAAAATGAGTTTCATATTTATTGGTTTTTTACATGAAATATCTTACTAAACACTCTTGAGGAGGAAAAAAAGTATTTTAAAACTAACTATAACACTTTTATACTCAATTTTAAAATCGCATTTGAAAAGTAAAGTAATCTGATTTTATATACTGTAAGTTACCATTACCACTGTTTTTATCCCATGGCTTTTGAATAAATGAAACAGCTTGTTATCTAGTGAAACCTTGCTTTAACATTTCAAAAACAATAACAATTTAAAGTTGGCAAATACGATAAAATTTAAACTCGCGCTGATGTGATTAAATATGAAATCCGTTGTTTTACTGAACGCGGTTGCTAAGAGACAGTATAACAATGATAGTAATCATAAAGAAAATGGCGAAAAGAAAGCTTCTCAAACTTTTAATGAAGGCACAAAAAAAAACGGGGTTTTTTGTGAAAACTCGCGTTTTTACAGAAAAAACGCCGACGTAGATGAACTCAGAAACCAAAACTCTATCTAAATACAAAATTTTATCGAAATCGTTAGAGCCGTTTTCGAGATCCGAAAAATAAATATATATACACTGAAGTGACAAAAGTCATGGGATAGCAATATGCAAATTTTCAGATGGCAGTAGCATCGCATAGAACAGGTATAAATGCGCAGTGCTTTTACAGAGCTTTCATTTCTGTTCAAGTTATTCATGTGAAGAGGTTTTAACGTGATGATGACCGCACGACGTGAATTAACAGACTTTGAACGCGGAATGTTAGTTGGAGCTAGACGCATGGGTCATGCCATTTCGGAAATCGTTAGAGAATTCAACATTCCCAGATCCACTGTGTCAAGAGTGTGCCGAGAGTATGAAATTTCAGGCATAACATCCCACCATGGACAGCGCAGTGGTCGACCGCCTGCACTTAAAGATCGAGACCGGCGACGTCTGCAAAGAGTCGTAAATTCTAACAGACAAGCAACACTGCGTCAAATCACCGTAGAAATCAATGTGGGACGTACAATGGACGTGTCTGCTAGAACTGTGCGGAGAAATTTGGATTTCTTGGGCTATTCCAGCAGAAGACCGACTCGAGTGCCTTTATTGACAGAACGACATCGCTTGCAGCGACTCTCGTGGGCACGTGAGCATATCGGTTGGTCCCTAGATGAATGGAAAACCGTGGCCTGGTCCGATGAGTCACGATTTCAGCTGGTAAGAGCCGATGGTAGGGTTCGAGTGTGGCGCAGACCCCACGAAGCCATGGACCCAAACTGTCAGCAAGGCACTGTTCAAGCTGGTGGTGGCTCCGTAATGGTGTGGGCTGTTTTTTCATGGCATGGACTTGGTCCTCTAGTGCGACTGGACCGAACATTGACTGGAAATGCTTATGTGCAGCTACTTGGAGATCACTTGCAGCCATTCATGGACTTCATGTACCCAAACAACGATGGGATTTTTATGGATGACAATGCGCCATGTCACCGGGCCACAACTGTTCGCAATTGGTTTGAAGAAAATTCTGGACAATTCCAACGAATGATTTGGCCACCTAGATCGCCCGACATGAATCCCATTGAGCATTTATGGGACACCATCGAGAGGTCTGTTCGTGCCCAAAATCCTGCCCCATCAACGCTTTCACAATTATGGACGTCTATCGAGACAGCATGGCTCAGTATTCCTGCAGAAGACTTCCAACGACTTGTTGAGTCCATGCCACGTCGAGTTGTTGCACTTCGCCGGGCAAAAAGAGGGCCGACACGATATTAAGAGGTATCCCATGACTTTTGTCACTTCAGTGTATAAATAAATAAATATATATACAAGAATTGCTCGTTTAAAGATATTAGATTAAGTATATTACTTTTATATGTACTTGCAAAGAACGTGAATTTCTTTTATTCAGAGTTACATCACGGGACGCGGGAGCGTCCCGCCCCGCCAAGAAAACCAAATACAAGCCGCCAAGAAATTTCCGTCGCCAATAAAAATGTAAAAGAGCGACTAGGACTGTTTACGCGAGTAACCAAACCGGGGTTTTCACCCCTCTGTATCTCAGCCCCATAAAGATCCTTAGAGTTCATTTTTGGTATACTCAATCTCCAGCGGCCCCTGACGGCACATACTAAAGCAAAACATCCAGGACCCTCAGGGGGAGGGGTGATATATGTTATAAAATTGCTATTTTTCGCACTTTTTAAAAATTGTTTGACAGGGGTCCAGACTAAACGGTAACTCGGATTGAGCTCTGCTTTTGCACCCACATTTATTTTGTCCCAAAGCTCGGCATAGGGGGGTTTTCGACCCCCCACCCCCTCCCCCCTCGTTTTTATTTTCCGTATCTTTTCTCCCCGGGGATCTTTAGTGTTGATTTTTGGTATGAATATTTTCGATGAGACATTGAGGACATTTTCCCAAAATTTACCCCCCGGGGTCATCGCACCCCGGAGTTATTAATGCTTAAAATTGGTCCGATTTCTATCTACTAGCTCTGTTCAACATCTGAGCATTTATGTTTTCATTGTTGGACCACGAGGAAAGAAAACTTATTGATTTATAATTTCATCTGTTGCCAGTTTCTATTTGTTAACAAATAAAATATTTGTAATTGATTTTATTGCATAAAGGCAGGGATTCAAGTGAAACAGCACTGCGATCGCTTCGAATTGCAATCGCTACTGGAAGTGAATTACATTATCATCAACTTAACTTGGCATGACGTCACTACGGGTGGAGCCAATAAGAGCTCACAAGCACTCAGCGATCTCCTCTTATTCGCCAAGTAAGCTGTGACGTTTTATCTAGATCGTTTTTCATAGGCAAACGTCACGCTGACGTCACGATGTTTTTATCAAGAAACGTTCTAATGTAATTCATTTCCAGTAGCGATTGTAATTTGCGATGGCCTGTTTCACTTGAATCCCTGCCTTAGGCTTTTAAAAGGGATCTTCAATTTAGTTCATTTTAATATGAGATCGGCAGTAAGGGTTGGGGTTTTTTTTTTAACTTTAAATTTAATCGTAGTATTGTTAGCAACTAGCTTTGTTTTGCGTCGGTTCGGGTGGTACATTGTGATTGATTTCAAATTTATCCTAGACTGAAGAAGATCCTTGAACTTTTGCACCAAATGCATGCCGCCAAGAAAACCACAGATGTCGGACCGCCAAGAAAAATGTTGAAGGGAAAAAAACATGCAAAGTAAATTTTGAAGAGAAAAAAAAAACAGGCAAAGAAATAATATTAATGCAAAAACATGTGATATCTCCCCAAAAACAACAGTGTTGTAAAAAAATCCCCCGCCAAGAAAACCTTAAATACTCAAACTTAAAAAGTTATGATATCGAGTTTTCCCGCTAAGTTTGCCAAACTACAACTAACCTGTATGTATAGTTCTTTTAAATTGTTTTCAGTCCTGCCAGGCGGGAAGTTTTTACTCATTAAGCAACCACCTCACAAGACAAAGCTTCCCGCCTGGCAAAACTGAAAACAATTTAAAAGAACTATACATACAGGTTAGTTGTAGTTTGGCAAACTTGGCGGGAAAACTCGATATCATAACTTTTTAAGTTTGAGTATTTAAGGTTTTCTTGGCGGGGGATTTTTTTACAACACTGTTGTTTTTGGGGAGATACAAACAACTGAAACATTTATAATACTCATACATCAACATATAATATAGTTTAGCCTTTAGTATTAATAATAGTATTAAATACAGGGTGTCCACTCCTATCGTGGACCAATAGCTAATTTCTTAACCGTTAGAGATAAGCATATAGTTCATTTGGGAAAAAATCTCTAAATTACGAAAGGAATTTTGGCTCTATTCAATGTTTTTCAAAAAATCAAATTTTGAAAGAGTTACGAAATTTAGATTTTTATACAGCCTTCCAATCCTATCAATCATATTTAGTAAAACATTCTTGACACTGTAACGTTTAAAACTAAAAAAAAATCACTGTTCTACGACAAAAATTGACCGAGTTATGACGTTTTGAAAAATCAAGATTTTGCATTATTTCATGACGTCATCGAGAGATCGCTGAAGGGACCGTATGCGAAATCCTTCAAAATCTTGATTTTTCAAAACGTCATAACTCGGTCAATTTTTGTGGTAGAAGAGTGATTTTTTTTAGTTTTAAACATTACAGTTTCAAGAATGTTTTACTAAATATGATTGATAGGACTGGGGGGCTGTATAAAAATTTAAATTTCGTAACTTTTTCAAAATTTGATTTTTTGAAAAACATTGAATAGACCCAAAATTCCTTTCGTAATTTAGAGATTTTTTCCCAAATAAACTATATGCTTATCTCTAACGGTTAAGAAATTAGCTATTGGTCCACGATAGGAGTGGACACCCTGTATATTACTTTTATATTTGTAAAGAACGTGAATTTTATCTTTTATTCAGAGTTACATACATACATACAAACAAACCCACATGTGAAACTAATAAAAGCGTATTAAAAAAGCAGCGCTGCGAGCGGGAATACAGCGAATTTGTTCATTAATATGACAACAAGCTTCATTTTCAACTACGTAATGTTGGCATTATTGTGGGAGCTTATTAATTAATTTTTAAACTAAAACTGTAAGCTGTAGATTTTTTAATTTTTCATGATTAAATTTGTATGGTGAATGAAAACAGCGTTGTAAAGCATTTTTTTTATATAGTGTATATTTCGCATTGAAAGTCCAGCAGAGTTGAGGACGAAACATGGTGTCAACGTGGGTTTAAAAATGTAAACTTTTAAAATTGTGCCAAGAAGTGTAATTTAGACATTAAAACAGAAATTGCATTCAATTGTTTAAAATTTTATTAATTAAAATATACAAAATAACATACAATCCACCTCGCGATCGTGGGCATTGGTTTTTGGAGGAATTTACTGAAAAACCGATTAAAACCAAGAGAAAACAGGGATGCTAAAACCAAACATTGTCAAAAAATATTTTTGGAAAAAAAAATAGAACCGACTTCAGTTGGAAATTGCTCTAAAAAGTAAAAAATAATTTTTTTCTTTGAACACCATCGAAACTACTTTTAAACATAAGTTTTGAAGTCGGCGCAAAAACGATAGGTAAAATGATATTTAACCATATTTTGCCAACATTTTTTCAGAGAAACCATTGAAAATTAAAAGCAGAATATTTGTACCATTACACGAATGTGTGGTAATCAATGAAATGAATCCATTAAAATTTATATTTATAGTTGAATTGTAGTTGCGTATGAATCTATACATTGTTTTTGCGCCGACTTCAAAACTTATGTTTAAAAGTAGTTTCGATGGTGTTCAAAGAAAAAAATTATTTTTTACTTTTTAGAGCAATTTCCAACTGAAGTCGGTTCTATTTTTTTTTCCAAAAATATTTTATTTCATTCTTTTTAGTGTAAATGCACTTAAAAAAATCAAAATATAGTTAAAAAACCATCTAACTGTTCAAAAAAATCCTTGCAGACCTGTACTCGATCTCATTCCATCAGGAACTTCAACCCGACGCGTTTAACCACTTGACCATCGGGTCGCTCATTGCAGTAAGGATTTACGATAGCACATATTGTTTTAAATAACATGAAATTTTAGTTTTTCGATTTCTTGAATTTGACGTAAATGCAAGGTATAAAATACAGAATTTTATAAAGGTACAAAAATTAACATAATTGATTGTGTATATAATTCTTGAAAAAATAATATAAGTGCCGCAAATCAAAAACCATTTATTGCCACAATCGATTCAAAGCCCCCCAAAATGGCGCAAATGTCCATAAGAAAATTCTACAGCATCGAAGGACCCCATTGCCAATTTTGACAAAGATCCGACCAAAACTGTCATTTTGTACCATAAAAAAATACGGGGTAGATCCCCATGGGGGGATGTACCTGCATAAGGACATTGCAATCATTAAATCATTCAAAAAGAAAAAAACATGCAGATGTTCAAAAAAATCCTTGCAGACCTGGACTCGATCTCATTCCATTAGGAACTTCAACCTGACGCGCAAAACCACTTGACCATCGGGTCGCTTATTGAGTTACGGATTTACAATAACACATATTGTTTTAAATGACCATGAAATGTTAGTTTTTCGATCATAACTTTTTTTCTAGTGAACAAATATCGTCATATGAGTACATGGTACCTAAGTTACACCATCTTCTATCGATTAAAAAAAAAATCGTTCAAATCGGTTCAGTAGATCAGATGATATGTGCGAACAAACAAAAAAAAAAAAGTATACGCTTTGAATTGAGAACCTCCTCCTTTTTTGAAGTCGGTTAAAAAGCTCTCTTAATGGAGCATCTTTGTTTAGAATTTTGCTGCACATGAGTATGTTTTTCCCTTTTTAATGGGGCTGTGGTATTAGAGGTACAGTGCACGCCACTTATTAAAATCATACAATTATGTGGAGGATATTCGATTTCATTAAGCGGCTGATTTTATAAACCGTCATGAATAAAATTCCATAAAGAAAAGATTTAAAGTGAAAACAAAATAAAAATTAATTGCTGTTATCCATATTTAAAATTAAGTGAATTAAAGCACAATTCGAATTTAACTCATATGTAAAAAGTACATTTTTTTAAATTGCACAAGGGTTTTAAAACATTGACTCGATGTTTGAGAAACAGAATAATAAAAGAAAAATCATTCTGAAATCTTGACGTTTAGGCATGTTTTTCTAGCGAACGATTAATACTCAAAATGATATTAACTGTCAACCTTTGTTTTCTTGAAAAGAGAAAATTCTGGTTTTATTCCGACAAGAAACCCCCCCTTCCTCCCCCCGTTTTTAACATATACTCTCCAAAAACTTGATTTTATAAAACGGCGCAAATGATTTTATTAAACGATGGGTTTAACATGTTTTGACTTAGTAATGATTCTATTCTTCCAAATTTGATTTTATAAAGCAGCTGATTTTATAATCCAGTTTTTTGGATTATTTTATTTGTGGCGAGCACTGTACTGCCTTTCGCTGACTTTGTGTGATCCCTCGATATAGCATCCTTTTTTTCACGTAGCACCACTATCGGCGGATGCCATTGCTACGAGAATTTGGCATCCCGTTTCCCCACCAGATGGAGGCATTCGTGTTTTTTCAGAGGCAGGTATGCAAAATAATTTCTGTCGTTTGCCGAATGCCAACAATCACGAGTTGGACTGTAATATAAACATTTATGCAAAATTATATACACCTGATGAAAGTCGTTTGTATGACTTACAAATTTTTCATTTGTAACAACGTAACAAATTTCCCATCTGAAATTGTTCTTTAAATTATGTCCGCTATTTTTTTAATGAAAAAATCGCATTTGATACTTTAACCAGAAAGCTTCCTCCGTTACAGATGTCATGTAATCTCCATCCGTTGTGTTTTTTCATTCGAAATTTTTAGGATTTCACTCATTTATTTCAAAGTGCCATTTGTAGCTATGGAAATAATTTATTTTTCGTACATAACACCATTTCTAGATTTTAAAGTAAAGTCCTGCTCCATCTTTAAAAGCACTTGTCTATTAGTGTCCATTGCAGTTTTGTGCGATAATACTTTGTTTTTAACGAGAAATTGTAGTTTTGCATCACATTGGACAAAACCCGATACTTAATTTATCTATATGAAGATTTAAAAAAAAAATAGCTATTGGATTCCGATTCGGGATTTTAGTAGAGAAAATGCTTTGGCTGTTACTCTAATATGACTTTCACAGCGTTAAATTCACCCTCAATTGCTTGTTTTGATAAGTACAATCAGGTCTTTATCTACAAGGAAGCTCAGCTCCAGCTCTTTCTTTTTTTTTCTAATTTTATGGGAAATTATACATGTTGGACGGAATACATACTGTTTATGTATAAAATTTTTTCTGAAAAACTGTTTCAACAACAGCTTTTTTTTAAATTCTGTTTTTGTTCTTTATACTAGTTCTTCAACTATAACTGTTCATATCATCTAACGTCAGAAATTTAAAAATATACACATGAAGTAAAAAAAACTTTCTAAAAGATTTTCACACTTCTGTTAGAAATTAATCCCTGGGCATAACAAATAATAATTTACAGCTAACATCTGAAACGCTACAGATGTGCCAAATAGCATCATGTTATGCAGAAACCTTGGATCTTACTCTTATTCAAAGAATTCTTTTTTGAGTCATTACGCTGGATAGTTTTCCCTTTGTGATGTGTAGTGATTTAAAATCGCGGCATCATTGGACGACTTCAATAAATCTAAAAATCGTTTTCTTGATCACAGAAAAGTTATTGTTCCTTCGCTTCAAAGTCTGTCACAAAGAACTTTATGGGATGCAATCACATCTCATTTGGACCCTGAAGAGCGGACTATAAGTGAGACAGGTTGTACATGGGGGGAGGGTCGGACAACGCCGGATTGTCGTACCCGTTTAGTACCAGCCCGTTACTCCTAGAAGGCGTGCTGTTCGCCTTGGCATTGGCACGCCATTTTTCTGTATGTTTCGTCAGCAGTCTCAGCCTCTGCAAAGAAAAAATAAATGAATTGTGTGAATATTCCACTGTTGCTTTATAATCATGACAGATAACTTGTTGTTTCTGAAACCACTCGGGTACCCGAGCCCGAGTAGATACATCTACCCGATTTAAGGCGGAATTGGTACGGCCAAGGCTTCACTAGATAGCGTTTTATACAGGCTGCTTCATTTGATCAAAATCTTTGGGATAAAAACGGATGCATGTCGCCTAGCGACATCTACCGAATTTTGTGGTAACTAACATTATAAACAAATCAGATAATAAAAGACAAATTTAAAATTTAATTTGTTGGCGACAATTTTACAATTTGGCATTCAATTCTATTTTATTATATTTTAACGTCATTTAATAGCTTGTTCGATTTGCTGGTTTATTCT
>JAXGGA010018597.1:0-21762 GCA_038373865.1 Uloborus plumipes | reverse complement strand
GCACCGTCACAGCAAACCTCTTAAATCCCAAAAAGACAAGTCTTGACGTACAAGAACATCTTTTGGTGTATTAAATACGGTCTTAGCATTGATAGTTGGGTTTGAAGTGGGCCTGCAACAACCACAAGTATCACAGACATTTCTTAATAAAAAAAAAAAAAAAAAAACAACTTCTAAGTAAAGCATTTGCCTCAAAAAGAGACACCCACAGCCCCCTCCACACGCCGACCCCCATGGAATCGACGCTAGTGTATCAAGGTTATAGTAAAGAAAGAAGTAATGGAAACAACGGTCATTTCTTTATTGCATTCAAATGGTTTCAGTCTTAGTTTAAACATTTATGTACATTTTAAAAGTTTAAAACTCACTGACATTAAGAGCACATTAATAGCTTAAAATACATGGTGTCCACTCCACCAATAGCTAATTTCTAAACCGTTAGAGATAAGCATATAGTTTATTTAGGAAAAAATCTCCAAATTACGAAAGGAATTTTGGGTCTATTCAATGTTTTTCAAAAAATCAAATTTTGAAAGAGTTACGAAATTTAAATTTTTATACAGACTCCCAGTCCTATCAATCATATTTAGTAAAAAATTCTTGACACTGTAACGTTTAAAACTAAAAAAAAATCACTCTTCTACCACAAAAATTGACCGAGTTATGACGTTTTGAAAAATCAAGATTTTGAATGATTTCGCATACGGTCCCTTAAGCGATCTCTCGATGACGTCATGAAATAATGCAAAATCTTGATTTTTCAAAACGTCATAACTCGGTCAATTTTTGTGGTAGAAGAGTGATTTTTTTTTAGTTTTAAACGTTACAGTGTCAAGAATTTTTTACTAAATATGATTGATAGGACTGGGGGGCTGTATAAAAATTTAAATTTCGTAACTCTTTCAAAATTTGATTTTTTGAAAAACATTGAATAGACCCAAAATTCCTTTCGTAATTTGGAGATTTTTTCCTAAATAAACTATATGCTTATCTCTAACGGTTTAGAAATTAGCTATTGGTCCACGATTGGAGTGGACACCCTGTATATAAACAATAAAAATACATTAAAATCTTAAAACACTCAAACAAAGTATAAAAATTCATGAAACATCAGTCTGAAAAAATAACTTCTGTTTAAAAAAATGTTGCCGTTTTCCACCGAATGGATGACAACTTCACATTCTTCGTGCTATGTCCCTCAATCGCACACAATAATTTCCCTTTCACACTTGATATCGGCATCCTCACCCTAAAATTAGGAAGAAACGAAGCTTTTATTGCTTTCCACAATATAACTGAAATTTCTGTTATTATGAGACAGATCTCGTGAACGACATATAAAATACTGTCGGTTCCAAGAAATATTCGATTAAGCGGGGATCTTTAACATTGGATTTATGACATGGTTCCAGGATGTTTTATTCGTATAAGCGGGGTATTTGTTTATCCCGTTACCCGATTAAGCGGGGACGACAGTATATGACCACTTTAGTACTATTAAGTAGTAGGATGTATCACGAAAATTTTTTTTTTTGGAAATTCAAAATTTCAAGTCGATAAAAAGTAGTCACGAAATTCACATAGTTACCGGAAAAAAAAATTGTGTTTAAAAAATATTTTGGTCGGCCGGGATTACCTTGAAGTTACAAGTTTTTTTTAGTAAAGACGATGTTTTTTTTTTTTTTTTTTTTTTTTTTTTTTTTAAATCTATAAATTGTGTGTAGAGCAAAAATAATTATTTAAGTGCAAAAATGGACTGTTTAAGGAGTAGTCTATCAATGAAAAATGCATTGGAGCTAAAATTTAACTTTTAGGTTCCCAGAAATAGTTATGGAAAACCTCACATTTTTGCTAGTCAGTCATATTTTTAGAATATTTACCCATTCTACAGAATAATTTTTATTATTGTATTAATAGTACAAACATTCTAATAAAACGCTTTTTTTCCATGTTTCCACTCCAATAATAATTTTGCTTTACTCATAATTTATACATTTTTGAGAAAAATCATCGTTTTTATTACAAAACTTGAAACTTCAAGGTAATCAAGGTAAACCTAAATATTTTTCAGTTTCAAAATCATTTTTTTTTTGGATAACTATGTGAATATAGTAACAACTTTTTATCAACTTGAAATTTTGAATTTGCAAAAAAAAAAAAAAAATCGTGATACACCCTATTATGTAGCCGACTCTTTCGACGTTTTGGTTAAAACCGGGGAGCCATACGACTAGTGCAATGATGAAAAAAGTTCAAATGGGTACTAATCGAAAGAGTTTCTCGAGACCTATTTTTGACGCATAACTTATTTGCCCTCGTCAGCCCGTTATTAAGATATAAGGTTCTTAAAGAAAATTTTAGGATTTGGAGAGAAATTGTTCACACTATTTCACATATGCAGGACACCTAGGAGGATCGTGCAGGGGGGCAACAACCCCTATATTTTTCATCTATCATCACAGGACATCTATCTTGTTGATGTTGTTGGTGTATTTTGTGCCGGCTAGCTGCCAATTTGGCGTGGGCCGTGGTAGACCGATCGGTAACGCTTCAGACTCGTGACCGGAGGGCCCCGGGTTCGATCCCAGCAGATCAAAGATCCACCGTCTTGATTAATGGCGGCTGGGGGACGCTAAAAATGTCGTGGTCACAAAGTCCTCCAAGTGAAACGATACCTCTGGGGGTGCTGGGCCAAAGGTTTGCTCGGCCCTTGGTCTGGTTCAATAAGAATAGAGCGCTCTTCAGGTGCGCTAGTTTGAAAGTGGCAACGAATTCTCACCGCCGCCAGAGGACGCTAGCTCAAACGCTCCTACGGGAATCAATGTAAATGATACTGAATCTGTCATCTTTTTAAATGCTGCTATGGGAAAGAAAAAAAATTTTTTTCAACTAGATTTTGGTGTAAACCATAGATTAACATTAAGAACTAAATATAACTTTGATCCCACTGAAATTTTGCCGTATTTTTTAAGAAAGATGTTTAATCGACGGCATCTAGCTACTTGCCAAATTTGACATATATGCGACTGTATGTGACATTTTCTTTGCATTGTACGATATAATTTTTGCTGAGAATCAGTTCTCTAAATTGTTGATAAATTAAGCATGAGGCAAAAAATTAATTATGTCAGTATTTAATTTTGTTATTAATTAAATATATTTAGTAGACAAAATAATTATTAGTTTAAATATATTTATTAAATATATTTAGTTCATAATGTTAATCGATGGTTTGAGCAAAATTCCAATTAAAAAAAATATATTCTTGCCAACAGCAGTCTTTAAAAATGACAGATTCTGTCAGATTTGGCAAGTTGGTAAGTGCATTCGATTAAACCTATTTCTCAAAGAATACGGCACCTATTTTCGTGGGATGAAAATCATATTTAATTCATAATGTCAATCGAAGATTTACACCAAAATCCAGTTGAAAAAAAATATTTCTTCCCCATGGCAGCATTTAAAAAGATGACAGATTCAGTATTATTTACATTGATCCTGTAGGAGATAGGGAGCGTTGGTCGAGCAGCGTCCTCTGGCGGCGGTGAGAATTCGTAACAATTCATAATTCATGCGGACATTTAGACGTCCTCGTTTAATTCGGATTGCTAAGCGACGTCAGTTCGAGTAAGAATAGAGCGCTCTTCAGGGGCCTATTCCGGTTAAACCACGAGTTGTGGTAGGTACGGGGGACCCTGGAGAGCGTGAAGTGAAGAAATGTCAATTTGGCGTGCGCTGCTTCACTTTTCTAACTGTACCATCATTTGGTGTCAAGTCCGAGTTCCACGGTACATAAATATGCCATAAGGACCCGTTGAGGGCAGGGTTCGCCAAAGCAGGCTCAGCCCGAAAAAAATCCACCCGGGTTTTTTTGGGTAGGCCCACTTGAAAAAATCCACTACGTCAGTAAAGTGGATTTTTTCAAAATTTACTGCATGTTGAAAACATTTATTTTAGAAACACTAAATATTACAACCATTTTGATCAAATTCAAGTCTAGAAATTGGTATTTATCAATTTAGTTATAATATTTAGTCATTACCAACACCTGGTCCAGAAATTACCATCTTCCTTTGTGGACAACTTATTAAGTATTAGAAATAAAACTGCACACATTAATTTCACACTTGGTTATTTATTTTTTAAAAATGCTCAGAAGATCAAAATAAGCAACAATTATTTCAATCTATAAATTTAATTCAATAGCAATTTAAAATACAATAGTAATCTCAATTGTAAAAGTTCAATATTGATGCTTTTTCCAAATAGGAAGTTTTTTAGAAGGGCCATTCTTGAGGGCTCCCCTGACTCTGTGAAAAGTAAAAGTCCCAAGCAGTAGTTTGGTATACAATGTTTGAATAGATAATCATTAAAATTATTCTTGAAAAAACCCGAAAAAGTCCAGATTTTTTATCAAAAACCGGAAAAAACCCGGGTTTTAGATCAAAAACACAGGCAGGCAAGCTAGGCTTTAAAAAAAACAACAATAACAACAACAACAAAAAAAAAAACAGAGCTTTCTGAAACGCTGGTTCATGGGGTAGGCAACCATTCACAGCATAAAAACACATTCACACACAAGGTAAGGACAAGAACAGAAGATAGAAGGTACATCCATCCCAGAGCATGGGATTCGAACCCGGAACCTCTCATCCGCAGTCAGACTTCTCTGACCACCAGACAGGGTGGCCTGCTCAGGGTCATCATGTAAAAGATGTCCGTCATTACTCACTGAAACTCGCGGCATTTGGCGACTTTTCTTTTTAACCGACTTCAACAAAGGAAGAGGTTATACATTTCGTCGGAGAATTTTTTTTTTTTTTTTTTGTATGTTATAAGATTACTCGAAGATGCCTGGACCGATTTGAAAAATTATTTTTTTGTTAGAAAGGTCTTTCTTTCCGATTGGTCCCATCCTCTCGTGCGCCGGGTTCGATAACGGGAACCTGCAGAAATCTTTCGAAAAAGAAATTGGGATCACAGTAATCGTAATAATGACCATTTTGAACGCCAGGCTTCTCGGGATTGCATAATGAAACTCATTTCTATGGTCTTTTTGAGAATTTTAAACAGAGTATCTTTCTGTCCTGCTTTTTTCTTCTGAACTCCAACGAACTGAAAGTCGTACCAGGTGCTAATTGATTCGTAATATTTCAGGTTTTATTAGTCTTAATTTACATAAGGTTTGATAAAGGAATTCTGAAGAAAGTGAAGAAAATCTCCAAATTTTTGCTCAAATTTAAAGCGATTTGTCCTAAATGATTAAATATGAAATCCATTGTTACAAAACGTGATTGATATGAAACAGTTATTATAATGATAATGAAAATTTTGAATGAAGGCTTAACTGAAGCAAACAGCGGGCCACGTACGTAATACGTCGTAAAATTTTGTGAACCGCGAGAATCTAGTGTTGTTTTGAAATATAAATTAGTTGAAAAGCCGTTAATATGTAGCCTTTGATTAAACTGGTACACAAATAAATACCAGAGAATAACAAGGATTATTTTTTAGTGTCAATCGTTTAAAATTTTAGACGCGTTGATAGTTTTTTTTTCTTTTCCTTATATAGTTTATTTTATGAAGCATTTACTTAAGCAAATTAGGTGAAGTTTTGTAATGGAAACATTACCTTATTTCATATGTACATTTACACTAAAAAGAATAAAATAAAATATTTTTGAAAAAAAAAAAAAAATTGAACCGACTTCGGAACGTCACTCGACAAGTGCTCTAAAAAGTAAAAAATAATTTTATTCTTTGAACACCATCGACACTACATTTAAACATAAGTTTTGAAGTCGGTGAAAAAACTATAGGTGAAATGATGTTTAACTACCCAACATTTTTCAGAGAAAAACATTGAAAATTAAGAGCTGAATATTTGTGCCATTACATAAGTATGTGGTTGTCAATGTAGTGTATGCGGATGCGATTAAAGAACCTGGATTCATTGCAATTTATATATATAGTTAAATTATAGGTTCCAGGGCTCGCAGTAAACTTTTGAAAAATTTTAGGGGAATTTTAGGAACATTTTGACAAAATTTTAGGAAAATTTTAGGGGTAATTTACGATTTTGTTTGACTAAAAATAGGTCCTTAAAGGTGGTACCCGACAAACCAAACTGAAAATGCATTTTATTTATTATATCATAAATTACAGCCTTCAAATACTTTAAAAAGAAATAATGTTTTAATGTTTTTAACATGTTAAAAGCTAGACGGTACTTTAACTTGCAGACGCGTTTTCAAAATTTTCCTTTTGAAAGATAGGCATGTCTGAGTTTTTCCAGTTGACCAACTTCTACAGATATTAATTCTGTTCAACAATTACCTCCATAATGTTTTAACTGCAGCAACTTTCTACAGCTGTTTTTAAACGCTATTTCACTAGACCCAGAGACGGGTCAATCCAGGATATTTGACGAGGTCCTGTTTTTGGAATTTTGTGAAAACTAATTCGTAATTTTGTGAAAAATAGTTTCTGCAAGAAACGTTTAGATCGTTCTTTAAACTCGGATTTCTGTGAAGAGTCAGTTTTCGAGTGTGGGATTTTTGTGAAAGGCCCATTTTTGAGAGACTGAATTTTGTGAAGGGTCCTTTAACGGGCCTAATTTCTCTCTAGATTGACCCCTGCCAGAGATAATATTCATTCTTTAAACTCATTAATAATTTTGTTAGTTCAACAAATCTGCAAATATACTTTTTTTAAATGCTTTTTCAATAAATTTGTTTTCAAGTTTTTTCTTTTTCATTTTTCTTTTTATCTAGTAAAATAGCAGTGCTTAGAAAACAGTTCGTGAAGTTAACCCACGTGGCCTGTTATGTTAAATGTTACGAATCGAAAACCATTTTGCATCACTAAACAATTTTTAGTTAGTCATTTTCTTTCCCCCCTATGTTTTTGAAACTAACTAAACTGAAAACAATTGATTGAAAAAACTAAAACAATTGCTTTTCCATTGCCGAACAGCTTTAGAAAATCTTAATGTGTAAAATGTTCTGCATATATCATGCCACAGATTTATAAATTCTATTAGCTGAGCTAAATGCACTTTGATTTTAAAGTTTAAAGATTATCCAAAAAAAAAAAAAAAAAAAAAAAAAAAAAAAAAAAAAAAAAAAACACCCTGCTTGTTAATATTTTTCGTCAGTTTCTTAATTACTAGAAATGTTTAATATGCATAAAGTTCTTTAGACCTACAACAATCTTTTGATTTGAACCAGTAGTGTAACATCTATGAATTATCAAAAGCCCATAATATTTTTGCTTTTCAACTTTGAATCCCTTTCCCCTCAGAGTATTGTGATATTTGAAGTAGTGTAAACATTTCTGAATATCAAATTAAGCTGAGGCTACAATTTTATGCAGGTAAACTCTCAATAAATAACACGTGATAAGTTAATGCATTTTTAAAAGCAGAAAAAGTATGCAAATGGTGAAAAAAAACTGTTGAGCAAAAATTTTTAAAGAACTGTAGGGATAATTAATAATTATAATTGACATAATAACCCTGATTTTGAACAGAAAATGAAAGAAAGGAAAAGGAATCATTGGCTTAGTACAAGTCCCATCTTTTTCTAACAGTTGACTAAGTCTACTAGATCTGTTGGATTCCCTGATTCTAATGCTATTCCAAACATCCTTAGCAACATTTTAAATATATTTACTTTTTCAAAATCTTTTTTGAGCCAAAAACAAAGTTTGATAGAAATTAATGCTACTTTTTAAGAATGCTCATGGTTTGAACTGATTCAGATGCAACAGGAATGACATTTTTGAATGAGTTGACATTGAACAACGAGCCTACAAATAATATATAAACAAAAGACAATTAAACAAGGTTCAAACAAATGGTAAGAATAAAATTATCGATGTCCAAGCGGTGAATTTACACAGTAAATTAAAAGGAGCGAGTTTTATAGAAGCCGATGCAAACAGATTGTGAAATTTGCAAATAATCGAGCTTAGGCACGTAAGAAACAGATCTAAGTCGAAAAATTTCACAAGCAGGTTATGCATCATTCAGGTCGAGTGGTGAAAAATCTGTTTTAGAGATTAAATAGTTCGTTTTTAAGTGGAAGAATTTTAAGTCTGTCCCAAGATTAGAAATAGTGTGAAGAATGCATTTTTAACGAAATATTTTGCAAAATATCAATTTATCACATTAAATACCTAGGGAAAAGTTTGCTTTTGGCTATAAAATAGTTTCAGAAAGGTATTTTAAACTCCCCTAAAGAGCTCCTGTAAATTTTCTAATTTTTTTAGGAATGCCACAAAATTTTAGTACAATTTTAGGAATTTTAGGAGGTTTGAAATTTTTTAGGAAATTTAGGAATTTTAAGGGGAATGCGAGCCCTGAGGTTCGTATGATTCTACATAGTGTTTTTGCGCCGATTTCAAAACTTATGTTTAAGTGTAGTGTCGATGGTGTTCAAAGAATAAAATTATTTTTTACTTTTTAGAGCACTTGCCGAGTGAAGTTCCGAAGTCGGTTCAATTTTTTTTTTCAAAAATATTTTTTATAAAATTTCGACTGGTTCTAAGACCTCATATTTCGAAAACGGGACACGAGGGCAAAAATAAATGCGTCTACACGCCTTTGGTGACCAAAAATGAATTCCCAATTTTGATCTTTACTTGCCCGTGAAAAAAGTTGACCTGTCCGAAGAGAATTTGACTTCGCTATACGCTTAAAAAAAAAAATTTTGTTTATTCAAAAAAAAAAAAATTATATATATATATATATATATATATATATATATATATATATATATATATATATATATATATATATATATATATATATATATATATATATATTACCCCATATTGCATTAATTTTGTAATTATATTTCATAGTTTTCGGTAATTTTTCTCACAGATTTAATACTTATCATGTGTAAAAATTTTAACAATTGAAGGGTTTGGATGATGAAGACTGAAGAAACTATATTACATTTTTGAAAATAAAATCTGGACAAAGAAAAGTAATACATACAGAAAATAAACAATTAAAACTAGGAACATATAAAAGTAGATGTCACTCGACCAACTTCATACGCTCACTTAACGACAAAACCAGAAAACAAAAAAACTGCAGCAACTGTAACAATAAGACTTTGAACTTTAAATACTCGCAATTTTTGGTTTTGTTACATAACCCATTCATCTTCCAAGCCCTTCAATTGTTATCCTTACATTTAACTATTATTACAAACAAATTCAAATACAGATTTACAATCAGCTTGTGTAACAGTTATTTAATTCCCAGGAAAGTATTTTTTTCTGGAGGAAAATAAGAAAAAGAAAGAAAGAAAAACTTCACAGATGCGTGCAAATGTTTTTACAAATGTTTATTAGTTAAAAGTTTAAAAGAAGTTGATAAACACTATTATAGAGTAGTGCCTGGGGGAAATAAGTCATATGCTTACCTTGATGGTAGTTCGCTTTTTATAATATTTGAGGAAAACTTTTTTCTGTTCAGCATGCTCTTTTAAAGTTCTAAAAGTAAAAGAACTAAAAATTAAAAATTGAACCTTTTTTTTTTCAGATTGAGATATTTGTGATCATAAAAAAGCAGTGAATCTTTGATAGTGAAGAAAAGTTCTCGCGAAAACAATGCATAAAAAAGCATTTTATGAACCACAAAAAAGTTTTAACTACAAGAAACAAATAAAGGATTATTTGAATTAAATAAATGCCCCAGTGAACCATTAAAAAAGTTCCAATTATGAGAAACAAATGCAGTATAATTTGAAAAAAATTGAACTCTTTTAGCGGAAAAGAAAACTCAACAATGTTAACCGAGTGCAAACGTGCCCTCGTAGGAGTTTTTGACTAAGGGAGGAACTCTGTAAAACTCCTTTCCCTGCCATTGTAGTGTAACTGCAGAAAAAACAACCACTAACTGTGTACGTTATCAGATTAATTTTAAGACGAAAATTTGAACGCGATAATAAAACACGTAATCTTAGAAATTGTCTTAATTTTTATCGCACTTTTTCCTTTTTTTCTTATAATACAAATGCAGATGCAAAAAAAAAAAAAAAAAACAAGAGTACGTTTTTTGAAACTTAATGTGTGAAAGTCATTTTATTTACATCTTTTTATCAATTACAATAGATGCAAAAAAACAGCCATCGAAACATTTTAAATAATTTGTAAGAATGAAGGCTTTCACGGCCGGAGTAAATACTAGTTAAGGATTCCGGGCTGTTGTGCCGTGGTCACGTTTTCAATTTAAAATCTTGCAGCAGTTCGAAATTTCGCATCAGTCGCCAAATTAATCAACGACACCCACTGAAGATGACCGCCGCAGTTGCGATCGAAACGTATGGATTAACGCCATTCAGAACACGGCACAACAGCCCAGAATCCTTAACTAGTATTTTAAATAATTGTTTAAATTTTAAAAAATTGTCTGTTAATAAATTTTGAGCTACTAATAATGAAACATTAGCTCGCGTTCAATACAAATAATGTAACTAGTTTTATTTGCTTTACTTAATTACATCATTTTAAGCTGAAAACTAAGAAGCTGATAGTAGGGGAATGGGGACAAAGTGAATTTATAAAATATTTTCACAATTTGCAGTGTTTAGCAATATTTTAATTAAGTTCCTAGACATGTAGTTGATTCCTGTCAAAAAACAAGTAGCTCCAAAGATCAGCGATAAAAATTATTCAAGAATTTTTCAAAATAGATGCCTTATCTGCAATATTCGTGGAAAATAAAAATGATAAAATTTTGAAAAAAAATCATTTTAACTCTCAATTGAGATCTACTGATGTCCATTGCAGTCTTATTTAGTTTATATTAGGCATTTTTGTTAATTTTAAATGTTCAATGTAATTTGTCAAGTGCACGCGGGGCAAAGTGAAATAATTCATTTTGTTTGCTTATGTATTCATTTACTAAATCACGCACGCATTTCTTCATTTATTAATTTATTCACATTATTTTACATATTTATTCAGTCATTCATTTTTTTATTCATTCTCGATTTTATTCACTCATTTTTTTTTCTTATACAATTATTAATTCTTTTATTTGTTCATTTATTCGTTTATTTTTTCATTAATAATTCATTAATAATTTCGTTTATTTATGCTTTCATTTAATGAAAATTTCTGTAACTCATCAAATAGAAAATGTTTCATTACAGAAATATTGTATTTTTCACTTTGCCTCATGGTTTTTCAAGATGAAAAATTTCTACCTTTTTTTAAGGCGCAAAATAACTGCCAAAAATGAAAAATAATATTTCAACGATAGTTGTATTACAAAATACATTATTTTTTCTTTATGTACACTAATTTTAGAACAAATTTTCAATTTGTTCATTCCTAAACAGGCATGTTATCTTAAATATTTCACTTTGCCCCCACATTCCCTACTATTAATATTGAAAAAAAAAAAAGAGAATTAAAAAAAAAAAAACCTTCACAATATTTTCTTGTGAATTTCCATAAAATTGTACTGTAAATCGAAACCGTATCGTGATATACAAATGTTTACCAATATGCATCAGAATAAAATTTTAAATACTGATGAAAAAGCAAAAAAACTTGCTTATAAAAAAAAAAAAAAAAAAAAAAAAAAAAAAAAAAAAAAGGATATGACATTCACTGGAAAAAAAAAATCTTTGAATAGGCAGGGAAATTACAGAATAACACAGATACACAGATTTGAGTACACTTATCAAGAGTTACTAGGTTAAAATTAGAAATTTGCTTCCCGAAGGTCATGCGAATAAATTAAATGCATTCAACACAAAACTTACTTATCAATTCGTAGGGTTTCGTACGTTACGGGAAGAAAGCAAATGGGACATCTCCAGTTTAAAAAATACTGCATGTCTTCGAGAAAAACCCGCAGATCAAATACATCCACGTGGCTGCAACGGTTGCTTCGGCACGGAAATTTCATGGGCTTCTTGGTAAACTGAAATGAATAAAATTACGTATAAATACTAGGACTGGGTAATGTAGAAATTTCTACATTGTGGTGAATCGCAACTTTACATCACGATACTGCGCAGCCTCGCATGGACGGAGGGGGGTGTTTTGTAGTTGAAAATGAAACGCATATAGTTATGAATGATGTTAATAGGAAAGCTGAAGACTAGGAATTCTGAATAGTAGCCACTGGCGACCAAAGTCTTTCTTTTAATCTGTTAGCGCCCAAATTATTTTAAGATGAAAATTTTTGAAAAATCTTTTTAAATTACATTTTATACTTCATAAATAGAGTAAAGATGAAGTTTTATTCACTTGCAGTATTTTGTAGTTGAAATAATAGATGATCTATACAAAGATAGCTGGGCGTTTCTGGTAGTAAAAAAGTGGGTAACTTTTCTCTAATCTTATCTTTGAAGATATCAATTCTGTAAATTAAGAATAAAGTCTTTGTAATATTAAAATCAGCTAAAGCTGTGGTTCTCAATTTTTTTACAGCTACCGCCCCCTTTAGGGTTGAAACTTTTTTCAGCGCCCCTTTTGTGGACGGACGTAAAAGTGGAAGAGCGGGGGGGGGGGGGGGGGTAGTAGTTTTCTCGACCGGTTTAACTCTGTAATTTTGCCCAAACAGATAGTTGAAAAATGACTAAGAAGTAAAAAAAAAAAACCTTCTGCTTTTTTTTTCCCTTTAAGATAATTTTTAGAAAAAGCTGGCGTTTACAAACTCTAAAAAGCTGTGTCAGTAACAACCAAGTACCTAGAATGGGTCCATTAAATGAGTGAGCCATTTTTAAGGTAAATAAGAACACGGTTTGAAATAAAAATTACACCGTTTTCAACATTTTGTTTGAAAACCAATATATTTGAAAAATACACTACGTTTAAATAGTTCTGAACAGTCTTGCTCTTATTTACTTGCAACTATGCAATACGCATCCCCTATTTATTACGTGCTGATATAAGATTTTACTGTGGAAAGGCAACAAAACACAAAGCCGTTCCTTCTATTTTTCCCAGGAGGGACAAAGACTTGAAACTCTGGCCCGTACTTTTCATCTTTAAAGATTATAAATCAAGTTTTAATTAAAAAAACTGATTATAAGTTGAATTTACAAATCACGACATAAGTTCAATTCAAAGAAATTCTTTTTGATGAATTTATTGCTTTGAAGGTATAAATAAGATAACAAAAGTTATTAGTATGCCTTTGGCGACATCAGAGTAAAGACGACTGTGAAATATCGGTGATATCCCCCTTAATTTGTTTTGAAAACGAAGTCGGAAAAATGCGGTTCCTTTCATTTTAGGTTTCGTGGTGTTGAGACTTAAGTTCAGATTCCACCCCCGGTGAAACATTTAAAATTCACATAATTTCAGGCAATTTTTGGTAACATTTAACTAGGGAGAAAGAGGTCTCTTACAAAGATTTTTCATAATTGAAGTTATTTAAAGGCTATGTTTAGTAATGTTAGGGACTCAGAGCTCCTTCCAACGTTCTCCGAAATTGAAGTACAAAAAACGCAAGATTTAAACTATTTTTGTTGATGAAGAGTGACTGGTCAAGGTCCGGGAGTTTTCTCCGGATTTTTTTTTTTTTACATTGCACCGTGAAAAATGCGATTGTTACCTACCTTTGATGTAGAGACAATGCTCTAACGACACAAAAAGTCGGTCAAATTAGGTGGCTCTCAAATTCAAGTGCTGTTGACAAATTTTAGGCTATCCTTCATGAAGTTAGGAAAAATATCAGGGTTCGAGAGATATCCGCGGAAAATAATTTGTAAGCTACCCCTTGGTGATATTTGAGATGAGGGTTTCCTCGCGCCCCGCATAAAACATATTCTCACAAGCACATTTAAAAATATACCCACCGCCCCCTTACCGCCCAAAATATATCCACCGCCCCCCTGCCGCCCAAAATATGTTCATCGACCCTCAACAGCTTCCCACCGCCCACCGGGGGGCGGTATCGCCCCCGTTGAGAACCACTGAGCTAAAGGAAAGTATGAGGTACTTTTCACAAAATTCCGTCGTACCCAGAATTGCAAACTGCACTATGAATTTGCAACATGACAAAGTTTGGCGTTAACTGCTGGCCTGACCGAGGAAAGAAAGGTTCAAAAGTGTTTTACGGGTGAAGCCACACAGTGTAGGGAAAACAGCTAAATAAGAATACGAAATATGATAAAAAGGTATTGTTTTCAGTGAGGGGTCTGAAGAGAGGTGCTCTATAAATAGATCACTGGGCGGCAAGGGGTTAAGAATATATTACATTCTTGTGGATGCCTTCGCTGAAGATGGATTTTTTGAAGATGCGGCTTTGCCCTAAAGGGAATACCTTCCGACACAAATTTGACACGTGGACGGGGATTAAATTGGGTAAAAAAGTTAAGATCTACATTATTAGCGATCCAGGACATCCCTACTGAGCAGTGAAAATCGGAGTCGATTGCTCTAAAACTTTAGGAATCGGAGTCGGCCACTTTCCCTCCGACTTGAAAGCTTTTCCATTCAGTTGTTGTAGCTGTTGCTGTTTCGTGTCAGCCAGGCTGGCAATTCGGGGTGCACTGATTCACTTTTCCAGCTATACTATAATTTGGTGTGGAGTCCGACTTCCAGTGCACATATGCCGTAGGGATCCGTTTATAGGGAAGACAAACACTCACAGCACAATGACGCATTCCCACAAGGAAATAACGGGAGAGGGAGAAAGTACAGTGAACTCTCACTTATACGCCGCCTCATTTATGCGCCTTTTTCACTTATACGACGATTTCGAATGGTCCCAGCACATTCCATAGCAAAATAATGATAATATCATTCGTTTATGCATCGCTCTAAAAATACATATTTCACATATGCGCCGAATTTTTCGTAAAATGTAAAAAAAAAACTTATTTTCCTTAAAAAATATAAGCATGTTTCTTCACTTTCCTCTTTAATCTTTCGCCTTTATTGCTCACGGAAGGCATTTTTCCGCATGAACTAGAGTTCGGAGGACAATTATCCATCATGGATCGCTTTAAAGGGAACAGTTTGTGATTAGGTATGCTACAATTTCTGTTTTTTCTTTATCATTGTAGCTGTAGCTACGTTACAGTAATTGGCAAACCGTAGTAATATGTCCCTTTTCTGTATAAACGTTGTTATTCATGCTCTCATTAGGACTGATGTTGTATTTTAGACCTTTAAATAGGCTTGTTCACTTATGCGTCTCTCTCACTTATGCGTCTTTTTCTGTTGGTTTCTTGGGCCAAATATAAGTGAGAGTTCACTGTAAATCCATGCCCGAGCCGGGCCCGAAACCTCCCAATCCACAGTCAGACTTCTCTGATCACTATAGCCAAGGTGGCCGACTTGCCTTTTAGTACATAGTGAAATAACAAATTACCATCAATCAGGAAATTATCGATTTAACATATAATGTGAATTCACTTACGGGACATACGAGGCACAATTCAAGTGAACGGGATCCGCTGGTTTCGATGTGCCGTGAAACTGAAGGAGAGAGAAAAAAATATTTCAATAATTTTACGAAAAAGTTCTATACTTATTTCATTTCTATCTATCTATTCCACTATCTACCTATCTCCAGTAATTATGTTAGTCGGAATAAGAGGAAGTACAGTTCTTTTTACCAGATTCAAGCGAAATCATCAACTAACCCATTTCTAGAGTGTTGTCCACGAAAGGCGGTGGTTCATCACTAATCAGCCGTTCTGGCAGGGCACCTCTTTACGATGGCGATAGAAAATGTATAGTTTCTGAAATAACCAAATAAATGGTAATAGTTAAAGTAATAAATAAATTAAAAAACACTAAATTGAATTTGTTTTTGGTAAATGAAATTTTTGTCAATCAAGGATTGCAGCGAGATTATCCTTTTATTTCTGAAAGTTATAGCATCAGTTTCAAACAATTTCAACTTTTTATTTCTCACAGATGTTTTCGATAAATCTTTCGTCTAAAATTCTGAATCTCAATTTCTAGTTTCAATACTCCATTAGCACACCTAATGCATTGTTTTCCATGAACCTGGAATGTTTGAATTAAGGCCCAAAGGGGGGAGGGGCATCCAAATCTTTGATTCAGTTATAGATTTTTTACTTCTGTAACTTAGTAATTATTCAACTACCACTTTGTATTTAGAAATGCACAATTATGTAGAATATATTTTTAAAAATAAATGTCTATATACAACAGCGTATGGATTAATTTATTAGATTTAGAAATCTCTGAGGCTCTTCGGACAGAGTTCTCATAAAAGATTTAGGAGAGTCAGGCTGCCGTGCTAAGCACAAAAGTGGTATCTTCACTTTTAACACAAATTGATTTATGTCACCAAGTGGTTCCTTGTATTCTATTTTACCTAAATAACATTTTTTATAGTCGTTTTGAGATTGGAAAATATTTGTAAAAAAAATCGCAAAATATGAATCATCAAAATCAGCGGTTCCCAACCTTTTTCTCTTTGCGAACCCCTTGTAACATCGGAAAAAATTCGCGAACCCCCTGGTATTAAAATGTAAGAATACAAAAAAAAAAAAACACACAAAATTTGCTTTTCGTTTTCATAGCAGTTGATTGCAATATGCAAAAATATTTTTTTAAACACCGATTAATAGAGACATTAATAAATTGAAACTGCAGATACAAGAAAAATAGCAAACAAGTTATTCAAAAAAATAAAGCAGTTCTTAAAACATAACTTGATTTTGAAGAAAAAAACTTAATGGGATACTTGTGGCTACTTGAGGGAACAAATGAGTTGATAGTTGGGTTCGATGTCTGAAAGTCTCAGTCTCAGAACAGGCTCTGCATTTAGTATATTTCGGTATTTATTTTTCAGATATATGCATGAGGAAAATCCTTTCTCACAAAGGTATGTGCTGCAAAATGGTAGTAAAACTTTAATAGCTTTTTCAGACAAAGTGCTGTATTCACTTGCAACTAGAAGCCAGAACTCAATTAATGAGTTCTCTTTGAAGCTAGCTTTAAGCGAACCATCACAGGATAACTCGATGAGTTTTTCTTTTTTCCTGCAATGTTGGAGTGCTCTCTAAGCATGGATCTCCTTGAAAAAGATTGCGTATCCAATTGTTTGAGACAGGTATATTGCGCCTGTTAGGAAAATACTCATCGAAAGTTGATTCCAGATGCCTCAGGTGTTCACATATATTGCTTTTAATGCTTTCATCAAGTTTGATTGAATTTTCTGATAAAAAACTGCTGAGAGAAGTAAAGCAAGAATACTCATTCATTTCCAGACATTGAATCCAAAAGATGATTTTTTTTTTTAACCATGGTTTCAATTTTATCAAGCAAATTGAAAATGGCGACACCTGCACCTTGTAAAGATAAATTTAAATCATTCAATTTAGAAAAGATATCAGCTAAATATGCAAGTCTTTGCATCCAAAGAGGATGGAATATGCAATCGGACAATTGAAATGGATGATCAACGAAAAAGGCTTGAACTTCCGACTTCAATTCAAATAAGCGTGTCAAAACTTTGCCACGGGAAAGTCATCTAACTTCTGAGTGAAGAAGTAAAGAAACGTGAAGGCTTCCCATTTCCTCACAAAGTGCGTGGAATAGATGGCAGTGAAGAGCACGTGATTTTATGAAATTAACAATTTTTACTGCATCATTTAAAGTTGCGGAGTGTTCTGCAGGAATACGCTTACATACTAATGCTTGTCTATGAATGCAGAAATGAGCCCATTGAGGTCTCTCATACATCTTTTTTACTCGCGCAACAACGCCAGCACGTTTTCCTGACATTGATTTTGCACCATCTGTGCACACAAAGACCCAATCTATTCCAGTTTCTTCAAAATAACTGTTGATCAGGTCGAAAATTTCTTCTCCAGTTGTATTGGTTTTCAAAGGTTTTGCAAACAATATATCTTCTTTAATTGTATCACGAAAAATGTACCTGACATAGACATTAGACAAGCAATATTGCAGCGTTTCTACATCAGTCGACTCGTCAAGCTGAATTGCCAAATAATTCAGTTTTTATTCTATTTTTTTTTTTTTTTTTTTTTGTTTTTATTTTTTTTTTTTTTTTTTTTTTTTTTTTTTTTTTTTTTTTTTTTTTTTTTTTTTTTTTTTTTTTGTTTTTTTTTTTTTTTTTTTTTTTTTTTTTTTTTTTTTTTTTTTTTTTATTTTTTTTTTTTTTTTTTTTTTTTTTTTTTTTTTATTTTTTTTTTTTTTTTTTTTTTTTTTTTTTTTTTTTTTTTTTTTTTTTTTTTTTTTTTTTTTTTATTTTTTTTTTTTTTTTTTTTTTTTTTTTTTTTTTTTTTTTTTTTTTTTTTTTTTTTTTTTTTTTTTTTTTTTTTTTTTTTTTTTTTTTTTTTTTTTTTTTTTTTTTTTTTTTTGTTTTTTTTTTTTTTTTTTTTTTTTTTTTTTTTTTTTTTTTTTTTTTTTTTTTTTTTTTTTTTTTTTTTTTTTTTTTTTTTTTTTTGTTTTTTTTTTTTTTTTTTTTTTTTTTTTTTTTTTTTTTTTTTTTTTTTTTATTTTTTTTTTTTTTTTTTTTTTTTTTTTTTTTTTTTTTTTTTTTTTTTTTTTTTTTTTTTTTTTTTTTTTTTTTTATTTTTTTTTTTTTTTTTTTTTTTTTTTTTTTTTTTTTTTTTTTTTTTTTTTTTGTTTTTTTTTTTTTTTTTTTTTTTTTTTTTTTTTGTTTTTTTTTTTTTTTTTTTTTTTTTTTTTTTTTTTTTTTTTTTTTTTTTTTTTTTTTTTTTTATTTTTTTTTTTTTTTTTTTTTTTTTTTTTTTTTTTTTTTTTTGTTTTTTTTTTTTTTTTTTTTTTTTTTTTTTTTTTTTTTTTTTTTTTTTTTTTATTTTTTTTTTTTTTTTTTTTTTTTTTTTTTTTTTTTTTTTTTTTTTTTTTTTTTTTTTTTTTTTTTTTTTTTTTTTTTTTTTTTTTTTTATTTTTTTTTTTTTTTTTTTTTTTTTTTTTTTTTGTTTTTTTTTTTTTTTTTTTTTTTTTTTTTTTTTTTTTTTTTTTTTTTTTTTTTTTTTGTTTTTTTTTTTTTTTTTTTTTTTTTTTTTTTTTTTTTTTTTTTTTTTGTTTTTTTTTTTTTTTTTATTTTTTTTTTTTTTTTTTTTTTTTTTTTTTATTTTTTTTTTTTTTTTTTTTTTTTTTTTTTTTTTTTTTTTTTTTTTTTTTTTTTTTTTTTTTTTTTTTTTTTTTTTTTTTTTTTGTTTTTTTTTTTTTGTTTTTTTTTTTTTTTTTTTTTTTTTTTTTTTTTTTTTTTTTTTTTTTTTTATTTTTTTTTTTTTTTTTTTTTTTTTTTTTTTTTTTTTTTTTTTTTTTATTTTTTTTTTTTTTTTTTTTTTTTTTTTTTTTTTTTTTTTTTTTTTTTTTTTTTTTTTTTTTTTTTTTTTTTTTTTTTTTTTTTTTTTTTTTTTTTTTTTTTTTTTTTTTTTTTTTTTTTTTTTTTTTTTTTTTTTTGTTTTTTTTTTTTTTTTTTTTTTTTTTTTTTTTTTTTTTTTTTTTTTTTTTTTTATTTTTTTTTTTTTTTTTTTTTTTTTTTTTTTTTTTTTTTTTTTTTTTTTTTTTTTTTTTTTTTTTTTTTTTTTTTTTTATTTTTTTTTTTTTTTTTTATTTTTTTTTTTTTTTTTTTTTTTTTTTTTTTTTTTTTTTTTTTTTTTTTTTTTTTTTTTTTTTTTTTTTTATTTTTTTATTTTTTTTTTTTTTTTTTTTTTTTTTTTTTTTTTTTTTTTGTTTTTTTTTTTTTTTTTTTTTTTTTTTTTTTGTTTTTTTTTTTTTTTTTTTTTTTTTTTTTTTTTTTTTTTTTTTTTTTTTTTTTTTTTTTTTTTTTTTTTTTTTTTTTTTTTTATTTTTTTTTTTTTTTTTTTTTTTTTTTTTTTTTTTTTTATTTTTTTTTTTTTTTTTTTTTTTTTTTTTTTTTTGTTTTTTTTTTTTTTTTTTTTTTTTTTTTTTTTTTTTTTTTTTTTTTTTTTTTTTTTTTTTTTTTTTTTGTTTTTTTTTTTTTTTTTTTTTTTTTTTTTTTTTTTTTTTTTTTTTTTTTTTTTGTTTTTTTTTTTTTTTTTTTTTTTTTTTTTTTTTTTTTTTTTTTTGTTTTTTTTTTTTTTTTTTTTTTTTTTTTTTTTTTTTTTTTTTTTTTTTTTTTTTTTGTTTTTTTTTTTTATTTTTTTTTTTTTTTTTTTTTTTTTTTTTTTTTTTTTTTTTTTTTTTTTTTTTTTTTTATTTTTTTTTTTTTTTTTTTGTTTTTTTTTTTTTTTTTTTTTTTTTTTTTTTTTTTTTTTTTTTTTTTTTTTTTTTTTTTGTTTTTTTTTTTTTTTTTTTTTTTTTTTTTTTTTTTTTTTTTTTATTTTTTTTTTTTTTTTTTTTTTTTTATTTTTTTTTTTTTTTTTTTTTTTTTTTTTTTTTTTTTTTTTTTTTTTTTTTTTTTTTTTTTTTTTTTTTTTTTTTTTTTTTTTTTTTGTTTTTTTTTTTTTTTTTTTTTTTTTTTTTTTTTTTTTTTTTTTTTTTTTTTTTTTTTTTTTTTTTTGTTTTTTTTTTTTTTTTTTTTTTTTTTTTTTTTTTTTTTTTTTTTTTTTTTTTTTTTTTTTGTTTTTTTTTTTTTTTTTTTTTTTTTGTTTTTTTTTTTTTTTTTTTTTTTTTTTTTTTTTTTTTTTATTTTTTTTTTTTTTTTTTTTTTTTTTTTTTTTTTTTTTTTTTTTTTTTTTTTTTTTTATTTTTTTTTTTTTTTTTTTTTTTTTTTTTTTTTTTTGTTTTTTTTTTTTTTTTTTTTTTTTTTTTTTTTTTGTTTTTTTTTTTTTTTTTTTTTTTTTTTGTTTTTTTTTTTTTTTTTTTTTTTTTTTTTTTTTTTTTTTTTTTTTTTTTTTTTTATTTTTTTTTTTTTTTTTTTGTTTTTTTTTTTTTTTTTTTTTTTTTTTTTTTTTTTTTTTTTTTTTTGTTTTTTTTTTTTTTTTTTTTTTTATTTTTTTTTTTTTTTTTTTTTTTTTTTTTTTTTTTTTTTTTTTTTTTTTTTTTTTTTTTTTTTTTTTTATTTTTTTTTTTTTTTTTTTTTTTTTTTTTTTTTTTTTTTTTTTTTTTTTTTTTTTTTTTTTTTTTTGTTTTTTTTTTTTTTTTTTTTTTTTTTTTTTTTTTTTTTTGTTTATTTTTTTTTTTTTTTTTTTTTTTTTTTTTTTTTTTTTTTTTTTTTTTTTTTTTTTTTTTTTTTTTTTTTTTTTTTTTTATTTTTTTTTTTTTTTTTTTTTTTTTTTTTTTTATTTTTTTTTTTTTTTTTTTTTTTTTTTTTTTTTTTTTTTTTTTTTTTTTTTTTTTTTTTTTTTTTTTGTTTTTTTTTTTTTTTTTTTTTTTTTTTTTTTTTTATTTTTTTTTTTTTTTTTTTTTTTTTTTTTTTTTTTTTTTTTTTTTTTTTTTTTTTTTTTTTTTTTTTTTGTTTTTTTTTTTTTTTTTTTTTATTTTTTTTTTTTTTTTTTTTTTTTTTTTTTTTTTTTTTTTTTTTTTTTTTTTTTTGTTTTTTTTTTTTTTTTTTTTTTTTTTTTTTTTTTTTTTTTTTTTGTTTTTTTTTTTTTTTTTTTTTTTTTTTTTTTTTTTTTTTTTTTTTTTTTTTTTTTTTTTTTTTGTTTTTTTTTTTTTTTTTTTTTTTTTTTTTTTTTTTTTTTTTTTTTTTTTATTTTTTTTTTTTTTTTTTTTTTTTTATTTTTTTTTTTTTTTTTTTTTTTTTTTTTTTTTTTTTTTTTATTTTTTTTTTTTTTTTTTTTTTTTTTTTTATTTTTTTTTTTTTTTTTTTTTTTTTTTTTTTTTTTTTTTTTTTTT
>JAXGGA010018596.1:0-21768 GCA_038373865.1 Uloborus plumipes | reverse complement strand
CGAAAGGTTTTTAATTTTAGTTCGATGTAATATAAACGATATTTTGCTGCATATCAGGCTCGTCTCAAAAACTTTACCACTAATACTCAGTTTCTAAACAAGTGTAATAAATTGAAAAACCGCATATTGAAATATCCTGCTTAATCGACTATTGTATTTGGTAGTATCGACGCTATTCGTTTAGGCGGGGTCGATACTATTTTCACCTTAAACTAGTAGACAATAAAGTAGATAGGGGGAGGATGCTGAAACAGCTATCCAGTCAGTTAGAATAAAGATTATACATTAATTGGTTTTGATTTTCTGCGGGCTTAAGGGGTGTTTTTTTTAAAAATGTTTTGACATTTTTACCGCTCTGATGAGTACCCGAAATAGTGTTAAATGCCTTTGGCTCATTTTCTTTTGAGGAAGATGTAGCTTTTTGACGCGCCCTAAGGAAAACTATGATCCTACTGGAAACATAGACCTAGAAAACTACACCGAACCGTCAGAAAAAATCTGATTCTATGAAACACATTGTACGCAGTTGGTGCAATAACATCGTGTACGGCATCTTCTAACATAGTCCGTTTGCATACTTAAGGAAAAAGACCTTCCGTGGGAAATTTAATGAGGAAATTGTGGGACCACTTTTAATACATTCCTTATGGCCTATATACCTATGCCTCACCGGGTGTTTTTTTTTTTTTGAATTCGTGTCAGACGGCCTGTATGACGTCATCAATTCAAGATGGCGGCTTTGCACTTGACACTGATAAGTATTTTCAATTATGTCTCAATTTTTGGGTATTTCGTGACAATTTTTGGTGAATTTACTTGTTTAATATTCTATTAATATTCTTATTATGAGTTTACTAAAAATATTTATTTTATTTTTTTTTATTAACTTTTTTTTTTACTTTTCGGATAAATCATTTTTTTATTTTGCCATTCAGAATGAACTAGTTTAAAAGTACTTCAGGTGAGTTTTCGCAATAAAATACTGTTAATTTTAAAATTAAAATTACTAAACATCCTTTCAGTTGAACCTCGTTAATACGAACACGCCTATAACGAATCACTGCTAAAGCGAATCACTGCTATATTTGCGATCCTACTGTATTTACACGTAAAACTATTTTATTGTTTTTCGGATGAGATGAGCTGCGGTTAGTTCGAATTAACTTTTCAGGTTCATTTGAGTTCATTTTAACGAGGTTCGTTTCACAATATTCCTAATGCCCTATGTAATTATGCCTTACAAATAGCTCTTCTTTCACTTTTTGGAGCGCGTGTTTCATTTCACTAGTGTAAGCTTTGACAACTCTCAAAGAAGCTCTGTTTTTTCCAAAATATACATACTAAAATTATGAATTAAGACGAATAACTATTTAAATATTCAATGTACAGCAGGTAATGTTGCAAAACTGTGTGAGAATATAATTCATTTTGATTTGTGACAAAATTCCCATGGGGCACATTAAGTGTTTTACGTCCGACACCAAAATGTACGATTAATTATGCTGGGCCAATAATTTTAAAGCTACATACATTTAACTTCGTATACAAAGTAAGATCTTTGGTCTCATCGATGTAACCTATTAACATTTTATGACAAGTAAATATTTTTAATTAAAATCTTGGTGTCGGACGTAAAGAATTTTTTTTACGTCCGACACCGTTTACGTCCGACACTGTTACATTCCGTATATAACACTTGTTTACAACTGTGATTCTCCATATTTTACCTTTAATTACAAAGTTAAAGTGAAACATGATTAAAAATTATTTTGACTTTACTGTGCATACATATACTTTAAATTTACTTATTAAATAGTAAATTTTACTTCAGAATAATACTTTAAAAGATTTTTTCTCCTCATGTGACATTTATATTAAGACAATTACAATACCTCTAAGTTGTTCTGGGAACTCTTGAATTAATAAAAAGTTTATATACATATAATTGCTTTGAAAAAAACTGCAACACAACTCTAAGTATTCATCTAAAGTTTTAAAGGCTAGATCATCACAACACAACCTGTATTCTGTTTCGCAAAGAGTTAGAACACATGGATTTCGTAGTTGGATTAGTACAAGTGGATGCTTACTTTTTTTTATTAGTGTTCTGATTAATATTCATATTTGCTGGTTGATGGTCGTTGATGCCATAGGAGGCACTGTGAAAAAAATCGTTTGGCGCCGCGTTAAAGCAGGAAAATGACGGCGACAAAAGCGGAGCAATTTTCTCAAGTTGCAGCACTTTTAAATCCAAATATGCATTTTAAGTATATTCCAGCAAAAGATATACACAATACATAGATACAAAGCATTTGCATCAGCACTGAAAAGCTGTTTTCCATATTCCGAACATCAAATCTGCTCATTTTTTCTAATCAGTTGGACACAATCAAGATCAAATTGGTGACATATCACGTGATAACCAAATTAAGAACAGTACCAATATTTACTATGTCAGAATCTGATAATTCCGGGATCGAAGAATCTGCAGATCTTGATACAGTAAACATCAATGACTGGGTTGTGGTAATGCATGATGCCAAGCTTTATCTTGGATGTATCACCAAAAAATCGCAAATTACTTTGTATCAGTCATGCATAGTTCTAAAGGCTATTTTAAATGGCCAAGAAATGAGGACAAAATATTTTACAAATTACGGGACATTATAAACGTATTCGTCCTCCGATCCCTATAGGAAAAAGGGGGCAGTTTAAATTTGATGAACCCTTTTAAATGTTAAAAAAATATATGTGTGACCTAGGAATAAAAGTTAAGCTAATTTTCTTATTTAAAACTGTAATCGTTGACATGTATTTACATTTAAGAACAACGGTTTAGGTCCAATTCGAAGAGTTTACGTCCGAAACCACAAATTTACGTCCGACACCAAGGTAAAAGTAGTTCCAAGCTAATTTTATTCAAAACAATACCATTAAAAAAACTGTAAAATATTCTTCAATCATAAGTATACTATCCATATTAGCTGTTTTTGAAATTAAAATGTAAGCCAATTCGCAGAGTTTCAGTAAATTGTAAGTGAATCTCCAATTTTACTATTTGTGCGTTTACGTCCGACACCAACTCTTTAAATCTTCTTAATTTCTATTTAAAAGATCTATTTTAAAAAACTAACATGATTTTTTATTCATTATGATGTAACGAGTATTTTGAATACCAACTTAATCATTTCTATTCAGTTTATATTTGATAAATGGAACTAAAACTAAAAAATATTTCTTCATTTTTTACGTCCGACACCATGGAATTGCCCATATGCGAGTTGATTTTTCAAAAAGGTCGTTTTCTTCGAAAGGGCTAAAATATACAATCGTATACTCATTGGCATAGAATCCGGGATCGGCACCTTATTCAAAACAGGGCTCAACTTGCTGGCATTTGGAGGATAATTGCATTTCATTTTAAATGAAATGAAACAACGATTCATCTATCTTTCAGTTTTTAGTCGAGTTTCCGCCGACTCGCTATGTGACATTCGATGAAATCTTTGAAAGGAATGCAAAATCAAGACTTCAGGGAGAAAATTATTGTAGATTTTAAGTAAAATATACTTTCACTCAATGGATACTAACACAAACAATAGTAACAAATCGATGGAAAAATAGAATTTAAATTAAAATGCTCGATATTCAAATACGTCCGTAAAAAAGAATTTCTTACTTGCGCTTGTTTGTATTTTTGCAGTAATACATTTAAATAAACTTTCGAGCAATATTCATTTACTTTCGTGCGTCCAATGCTGTTTCATACATTTTAGTGTCCCTTCAAACACTTTTACTCTTTAAGCTTACTGATTTCTTCTAGAAACTTCTGGATCAAGGAGATAGAATAAATTTTTATCCCACTCATATGCACACAATAATTATTGAATCACAACGCATATAAATAAGATAATGAATGCCCCCTCCCCTGCTTCGGGTGTGTGCTCGAAAATGATTGCTAATCCTTCGTTAAATACCGTGCTGCTCGGGACTCCTATTCAATTAACGTACAAATTGGGCACTTGGAAAACGATTTCCTGCTACGATTTTCGAAATTTGGAGAAAAAAAAAATTGTCCTTTTAAAATGGAGTCTAGTTTAAAATATGTCTAGTGGTGGAATACTTGCAACTTAAACTAAAACGAATTTCAATGTACTTTATTTCTGAGAAAAATAAATTTCTTTTTTCCGTTTGTGATGTCAAATGTAGAGCAACATTTTGAAAAAATCTAAGGTCTTAGGACCCATCCATCCGACTAACCGACCTCCCGTGGATGTCTTCATGAAAAGTAAACGAAAGCATTTTCAACGAGAAGAAATGAATTCGTTAAATAAAATATTTTTGAAAAAAAAAAAAACGACTTTAGAATTTCACTCGGCAAGTGCTCTAAAAAGTAAAAAATAATTTTATTCTTTGAACACCCATTGATACTACATTTAAACTACATTTAAACATAAGTTTTGAAGTCGGCGCAAAAACTCTAAATAGAATCATACGAAACTATAATTCAACCATAAATATAAATTTCAATGAATCCAGGTTCTTTGATTGCATTCTCATACACTACATTAACAACACAACCATATATATATGTAACTAGCTGACACGGTCACGCGTTGCTGTGGCTAAGGTATGATTTAGTTAAAAATTTCATGTACTGAGCGAACTACCGTACTACCTATGGTTATAAATGTGCAAATTGTCGTCCAAGAATACATTTGTATTTACTAAGGAAAAAAAATAAAAAATAAGCTATAATAGTAATAATTTGAAAACTTATGAATGCAGAGAGTTACGTTTAGAAAATACAATTCTGAACTAAATCCCTCTAAATTTTAATATTACAAAGGTAAACGTTCACAAATTACAGTAAAACCTTTTTTTATTACAATACAATTGAAATACAAAATCACAAAAAAAAAAAAAAAATATATGAATATTGTATGACTTAAAAACCCGAAAAGGTACGATATTTACGAAACAGTCGAATTTTGAATCGCAAACTATGAGGTGTATATTTATGTTACAAAGCAATGTGACGGTAAAAATTGTGTGTATAGAAATAATTTTAATCCTCGCACCTTAAAACAGTACATTTTCCCTCCTAAGAATTTGTTTTTTGAATAGTAAATACCAAATGTATTGTTGAACGATAATTTGCAAATTCATTGCTGCAGATGGATACGCTTAGCAAATACAATTCTCAACTAAATCTATTACATAGGTAAAAGATCACATAATGCAGTGAGCCTTTCTTTGTCTAAATACACCTGACATAAAAATCACTAAACAATATGAATATTTTATAACTCAAAGCTCGAAAAAGGTATGATATTTTTCACTAAAATAATTTTCCTAAAAAAATATTTGTACCTAAACATGAGTGAAAAATATTTTTAAAACATACTGAATTAAGTAAAGGAGAAGTAAGCAAATAATACTTTTCCGAATATTGATTTAATAATACTTACACGCACAATTTAAATGAAGAGAATCGGGACGAATATGCCAGAAACCGATTCGACATCCTTCGTTACCACTATTGCTTTTTGCTTCCGAAGCAACTGACAACCCAGCAGCAGATTTTATCTTATAGAAGCCAAGAATACAGAAAAGCTGGTAGCTAAATAGATAATTTGCAATAAAAAATATATTGCGGTCCCAAATTGAGATAAAAGCTATCCTATCATTTAAGTTGCACCAAACTGAAACTGCGTGCAAAATTTGGTTAAAATCTGTTCAGTAGCTGAGGAGTCCATTGGCCACAAACACAGGGACACGTAATTTTTATATATTAAGATGGTACAAATGTTCAACTTTTAATTTTCCATGGTTTCTCTGAAAAATGTTGGCAAAATATAGTTGAACATCATTTTATCTATAGTTTTTGCGCCGATTTCAAAACTTATGTTTAAATGTAGTATCAATGGGTGTTCAAAGAATAAAATTATTTTTTACTTTTTAGAGCACTTGCCGAGTGAAGTTCTGAAGTCGGTTCAATTTTTTTTTCAAAAATATTTTTATTTTATTCTTTTTAGTGTAAACGTACTTCAGAAATAAGGTAATGTTTCCATTACGAAACTTCACCTAATTTTCTTAAGTAACTAGCTGCGTTGCACCGGCTACCTCTGAACAAAATATTAACAAAACTTGAACATTTTGTAAGTCTCACTGTTTTCCAAAGGTTATTTTATTTTTGCGTTTCCCCGTGTAATATTTTACTATAGATTTATTATATACATATCATAGCGTGATGTCATTAAACTAGTTTTTTATAGATTCTTGTCTTATAAACGTGGGTGAAACCGCCACACAGCTGTGCCATAATAAAGGTCATATATGTATATGCAAAGGATTTCTCATTTTTTGTTCCAGTTAAAAATACTACGTACGAGGCCCGCTAATGAGTTTCATGTTTGATTCAGTTAAGATTTCGTTCAAAATTCTCATTATCATTATTATTACTGTTTCATATCAACCACGTTTTGTAACAATGGATTTCATATTTAATCATTTCAGACAAATCGCTTTAAATTTGAACAAAAATGCGAAGATTTTTCTCCATTTCTTCAGAATCCCTTTATCAATCCTTACGTCAATTAAAACTAATGAAGCCTGAAAAAATTAGTAAAAAAAACATGCAGCTGTTAAAAAAAATTCTTGCAGACCTGGACTCGATCTCTTCCCATCAGGAACTTCAACATGACGCGTTTAACCACTTGACCATCGAGTCGCTTATTGAAGTAAGGATTTACGATAGCACATATTGTTTTAAATAACATGAAATTTTAGTTTTTCGATCATAACTTCTCTTCTAGTGAACAAATATCGTCATTTGAGTACATGGTACCTACGTTACACCATCTCCTGTCGATTTAAAAAAAAAATCGTCCAAACCGGTTCAGTAGATCAGATGTTATGTGCGGGAAAAAAAAAAAAAACATACGCTTTGAATTGAGAACCTCCTCCTTTTTTGAAGTCGGTTAAAAAGGACCACGATTGCTTTTCAGATGGGATGCGAATTTTATAGTCCATGGTTCATAGGAAGTGGAACGAAGCATCATCGAAACGTCCTATTTACTTTCGCGCGTTTCATACCGGTCCTCCTATTGGACTGTAACACATAGAAAGTTGTTACTTTTGACGCAACTAACGAACATTATTTTGTACGCGAAAACAATCGTCGGATTTTTGAAAAAGATGAAAGGAACCGGATCCTATGTTTCGACAAGACGAATGCGTTAAGAAGAGAGGATTGAGAGACTGACCTGTGCGAGAGGGCGTTCGGCTCACTGGGGAAGCGGCGCTGCGACTCCCATCGCGGCTCGGGCTGCACTGAGGGCCGCGCGCCCGACCCGGGTTGCCAGGCCGCCAAGAGCACGTGGCTCGCCAACGGGGGCGGGGCCGCACGCGATAGGATGAGCGCGCTCCAAACGGAACTTGCAGTGCGACTCCACACTTTTATGATAATACTGGGGGATTCAAAAAGAATCGCACAGGAACCGCTCTAGAGCCTAGGAAATGACACAGTGGAAAACAAAACTATTCACGATAATCTGAGAGATAGTTTTCCCCCTGATTCGAGATACGCCCGCGATCTGCGCTGCATGGAACGACGCATCTTCTCACAGGTACCAAGTGCGTCTCGAACATATCCATCAGCTGCCACAACGATTCTTCCTACCAAGTGCCTCTCCCGGCTTTGTATATAAATAACTGGTCCTAGTCTTTTTTAAATTCCAATAAGAAGATATTCATGGGAGAGAGGTCTGTGGGGATTGTAGCAGCCATGTGATCGGTTTACCCTGATTATGGCTCCAGTGCCCTACGAGCATTTATTCCTATTCTATTTTTGAAACCTGTCCTCGTTTTTTTTTTTTTTTTCAATCACAGTGCATACTTTGAAAGAAAGAAGGAATGGACTTATAAGGGTTCAGCACACGTTGTGCAAAAAAAAAAAAAAATCATTCCATTCCCACAATCTTGAGCGAATAGGTTCAGATAATCATAACTAAACTTTCCGTTCCGTTGGTTTAGTGGGCAGGCAGCTAAGTCTTTGAATGTCAGGACATTTACTTTTGGCCCACGCTGTAGAAAACATTTAACATGATTTTATTTTTGTAATAATGCTATCCACACTGTTAAAAAAATTTCCAGAAAATAACGAAAAAATATACGGCAGCTGAGTTGCCGGAGTGTTTCCGTTTCGTTAATTATATTTCCGTGATTTTATGGAAAAATGACGAACGGAGCGTTCGTCATTTTTCCGTTAGGCATTTTTTCGTTTCGTAATTCTCCATTCTCCATTTTTTCGGTTCTTATTATCCCCGCTTATACGTTATAGGTTTATACCTATACGCTTTGACTTATATGTATACATGCAAGATGGAAAATTATTTAAATTTTGCAAATTAACAAGCGCTTTTATAGCAGCTTAATATCAATAGCAAATTATCTATGGAAGTTCAGTAAATTAGTCCTTTAAGTGTCGCAAAATGCGTAGATTGTGTAGAACAACAAATGCACAAATTGAAATTTTAAGAAACATTTGAAAATTTGCGAAACAATATAAACATATAAAAAGAACAAACATGGGTAATGTGCTGCTTATCTTTTTCGTTTGTTCTTTTTATATGTTTATATTGTTTCGTAAATTTTCAAATGTTTCTCTAAAGTTTCTTAAAATTTCAATTTGTTCATTTCCCAGACAGCACGAAACGTCCAAAGGACGTCCATTTTATATTCTGAACGTCCGAATCTGGTCTGATGTCAAAATCGATGAAATTTGGCGATCCTTAGATGCGCCTCACAGGACGTCCCACGGACTATTTTTTTTTAGGTCTAAGGATGACCAAAAGTGATCCGCATCCTTTCAGAACGTACCACGGACTTTTTTTCCAGATGTCCTGGGAACTTATCTCTAAGGATGTCCCAAGTCTCAACAAAATCAATTGTTTTTAGGACATTATTTTCAAGTTGTAGGGGAAATTTTATTTTTTATTTTCTCAATGAATTTTACTACCAATGACGGTAAACTATGATGCACAAAACTTATATGAAGCATGAAAATAATATTTAAACTAACTAAACATAAAAATATGGTGCAAATTTTTGAAGGAAAAAATTCCTTGAAAAAATACAATTTTTTTTAAATTTTACAATTAAATATGAAATGGGAAAGTAGCTCTACAACTAATTTTAAAAACCAAATAATACAAAACAAGCTTATGTTTGTCCGAAATATTTTTTTAAATTATGTCATGGGGTACTGTAAAATTCGATGACATGAGGTCATCCTAAGGAGCATCACATAGGACGTCTCAAGTACAAATTTTATTATTGTCCTCCGGATAGCCTGAAGTAAACTGCAACATTTCAGGACGTACGAAGGACTTTATTTTCTGACATCCTGCGATCTTCATTCTTAGGATGTCCTGCAAATGAGTCAAATCAGTCGATTATAGGACTTACTTATTTAACTTCGAAAATTCTTATTTTAAGTGAAAGTGGTGAGTACGAAGTGAACTTTTTTTCCACATTCATCTATGAAATTTTTGGACTTCTAATATACTTTATTCTAAATGGAAAAGTGGGCGATTTGTTCCGAGGGACTTGGATTTTTTTTAAAGTAAAGTTGAAATATTTAACTACTATAAAGCCGAGAATGGAACGAAGTTGCATAAAAATTGAAGTATTTTCAAAGTATATTAATAAACAAAAAAGTAGAAGAATATTTTAAGAGTGAAACATGATTTAGTTCGAATTTTTGTGTGTTGGAAATGGACATATATTTTTAAAACGTTCATGATAGTCAAAGTTCTTGCAAATTTTGATAAAGGACAAAATTAAAAAAAAAAAAAAAAAGTTTTGCCAAAATGCTCTCCTTCTCTCAAATTTAAAACCTCAAAATTTGAACTTGATTTATTAAAGTTTATGCTAGGATAATGACCTGCTATTAATATACTACAGTATATCCTGAAGTTATTTTTTTTAAATAATGATTGTTTAAAGCTTTTTTTCTTTCTTTTTCTTTTTAAATTCATTATAAAATGTAAAATATAATTCTACAATTCTACTGACGTTTTTTTTTCTCTTTAAACCTCTAAAATAACAATTTTAGTTTTAAATCATTATAAAAACAAACTATCCCTAAATTTATTAGACGATTTTTTTTTTAAATTGACATATTTTAATTGTAAAAGAAATAAAAATAAAAATAAGTAAATACACCATTTTCTGTTATAAGCACACATATTTGAAATTTGTTATTATCCTTCTTAAATAGTTTACTTCAGGGCAAAAATACGGTTTTTTTTTTCAAATATATTTGAATTGTATTAGTATTACTTAAAAATCATTCACTGATGTAATATTTTTTATTATTAAAATTTTAAAAATAGTTCTGAAATAGTTTTCCAAAACAATAGTTTTTCGCACCGAGGTTGAAGAAATGCCCTAATGCCGAAAAGATAGCTAACATTATTATTTTTTTATTTCTGTAATCAAAAGGGCTTTTTTAATTCCAAAAGGATTGAAATTATGACACTTTGCCACCGACAGAGTGGTATAGTGGTTAAGACGCTGGCCTGTTACGCCCAAAAGCGCGTGTTCGAATCCGGCTCCAGTCAGTGGATTTTCACGATGCAGAAAATCGACAGCGCTCATGTCGTATGATTATGCGGCGTGTAAAAGATCCCTCGAGTATTTGTAGACAGCCAAATTATTAACTAAATTTTTCGTTGAACACGATGTATAGTCCGTCTAATGTTCTAAAGAGAACCAAAATTGGAACGGCTATAGTTCGTAGGACGTCTTTTGTTCATTTTAATTAGTCCTGGGGATAATGTTTTCTGAACGTCCTGAGGACCACGAATGGCTTAAGTCCTCGGGATGGCTGCTGACAACACAGGGACCAACTGGGGAAAAACACTTCGCGGACATTGAACGGTCCCTAGGCTGTCCCTCGATTACCGCGGGATGAAATTTAAACGTCCGAAGGATGAGTTAATATTTTGAGTTAGTCCTGAAATGACATTTCTAGGACGTCCAAAGGACAAAGCAGTGCTGTTTGGGTTGTTGTTTTTTCCAATCTACACATTTTGCGCCACTTAAAGGACTAATTTATTAAACTTTCATATATAATTTGCTATTAATATTAAGCTGCTATAAAAGCGCTTGCTTATTTTGCAAAATTTCAATAATTTTCCATCTTGCATATATAAGTATAAGCGTATAGGTATAAGCCTATAACGTAAAAACGTGGGTGATTAAAATATGGGAAAATGAGAAACAGAAAAATAGAGCACAAAGTAGTTCCCAAACAACTAAAACACTTATAATACATCAACATCTAATATATACTTCAGCTTTTAGTGTTAACAACAGTATTAAACATATTACTTTTAATATTTGCAAAGAACGTGAATTGATCTTTCATTTAGAGTTACATACATGCATACAAACAAACCGACATGTGAAACCAATAAAAGCGTATTAAAAAAGCTTAGTTTTGAGACTAAGTTTTTTAATCGTTGTGCAAAATTACAAAAATCATTTTACTAACCCTCAGCACTCATAGTTGGTTTATATATGTAACTCTTAAATGTCTATCAGTTCACATCATGAAATAACAAACTATTAAGTCTAGACTCAAATTAAATTAAAAATAATAATAACAAAAATAAAAACATGATAGAAATTGATGGGGCAAGAGCCATTCTTACCTTTAATGGGCGAAAATCTTCCCTCTCATAGACGACTGCCAAAAAAGACAGCAAAAGGGGGTATGGATTTTAAAACATACTCACACACCCTTTTGTTACCCATTTTGCGTGAATGCATTGCGATGAATTATGGATTGATAAACTAAATTTTCTTTAAAATGTCGTTCAAGGAAAACGGGCGGATGCATCGAAGTGTATCCAACGCGGCATGTAGAATCATAACATGATTTCCAGGAGCGTGAAAAGATCATTTTTTCACAAGTCTTCTAACGGCACAAAATAATTGGCGGAACGCTATAAATCCAGCCTAACTTTTCCAATCCTTGCAAACTCAAATTAAAGCAAAATGGCTTCACAACATATAACAACGCCATCGGTTTCGCACTACATTCGAACACTAGCTATATGTTTTGGCAAGCGTCCAAGTTTCCAGGTCTGGCGCCGGGAAAAAATAATCGGTTATTCACGGAATGTTTCTGTTTCTTTAAGGAAAAGATACGTTTTGAAGCGAAAACAGAAATTTTCTGTTAAAATCAGGAAAAAACTTCCTGAAAATTCAGGTTTTTTTTAACAGTGTAGTGCACGACACATGTCAGTTTTGTAAAAATCAGTATGGGATGAAATTATTTGAACTAATTTTAATCCTTCAAGCATTGCTTTATGTTAAATTATATTGTAAATATCTAACTTTTAATAAGATAAAATATAATTTGATGTTGAAATTAACAGCTCTTTGTTACCATTGCTCAGTTAGTATCCCATCAAATGTAATTTCTCATAAAATATTCTACATCAAATAAAAAAGCCTCATTTATTTTCCTCATATTCATGTGATATTCAAGAAATTCTTCAATTAAAAACAGGAATATCCCAATAACAAGATTGGCTATTGCTTACGAGATAAATATTTAGAACTCCTTTGCTTTAATTGATTAATCAAGAAATTATTTAGTACTTTGTAATTATGAATGCATAATGCTCAGTCATCGGAGAAATTCTATTTCTTGCTTCATCAAATATCTAATTTATTATTCAGTGATTTAATAAACTAAATAGCATGACACATTGGGTAGATAATACAGCTATTAATAACTACATCATCATTTTTTGGTTCAATTAATTTTACGTCTATGAGAACACGAGCATACGGTCGTCGCTAAAAACAGGCATGTACTGTCAGCAGGATATCTCTTAATGCAAGCAATAACCAAAAGTAAAATCTTTTCCTGTGAACAGCTAATGTATCAGTAGCTTATTTTTTAAAAAAAGTTAAAGTTTCTACTGCTCCCCCTTTATGAGAAAAATATCTGCCAAAATGGCCAAAATCGCTTGTTTTTGCCTTATGGCTTGTCGTTAGGCTTAAATATTTCCAAGAAGGAGTGAGAAACCCAAGTTATGCATTGTGTAACCATTTATAGAAACATCTGTACACTATCTGAAAGTGAGTAAACCTTTGATTATGTCTTCCTTTTTTTTTGGAATAAATTCCTCAATTTTAGCAAAATCGGTAAAATCAAGTTTTTGTTTTAGCAACTTGAAAGAGCCCCGTACCTCAGAAATTTTCATTATAAACGTTCGAGTATTTTTTTCTGAATACCTGGAGTAACTAGTTTCCATAGATACCGTAAAATGGGGTGTATAGGAACAGCGGGGTCGATCGGAACAAAACTTCCCGACCGTACAAAGAAATTCTTCATAAATATACTATTGGGTATTTTTCGCCATGAATTTTTTTTTTAGAAAAGTAAGATCATAGAAAGTAGGAAAAAATTAATTTTGTCAATCTGGCCACGTTTCTGGCTTATAAGGAGGGCTGCACGTGGAATGCTGGAAAACATCACGTTTTCTTAGACTGCAAAACTTCATGTGTAAGTACAAACCTTCTTATAATTTTCTTATATTTAATAATCTAAGAGTGGTATGTTTCAATTATGCATGTATCGGAACAACTGAATACTACATCAGAATTTATATATTTTTTTAAATTGTGTTATAAAAATGAAGAATTCTGAAAAATGACATAGGAAAAAAAATTGCGGTGTGCATCGGAACACTTGGTTCTGTTGTTCCAATTAAAACTTATTTAATGGAAACTGTTTGAAAAATCAAGATTCTAACCCCAATTTTCTAGTCAAGACAAGAACAAGGATTTATTACAGTTTATTCTCTTCTCGTGAGCAACTAGATCTTAGAATGATAGAAAGTTGCAGATTTAAAAAGATTTTTGCTCCAGGACACTTCTTTTTACCTAAAATACATGGGGGGAAGTCATACAGACTTTATGTAGCAAAAGTCCAGCACACAAACAATGATGAATAAGTGGGAAAATATTACAGGACAATCCCCAAAACCCAGAGATTTCCAGAAACTAAAGAAAAGGCAGCGTTCATCCCAGAAGATGTTATGAAAAAACTTAAGTCAAGCCACAACTGCTAGTTTTAAGGTCAAGTACATATTTGTGGACGATATGAGTGACTTCAATTTATGTTACAGCTTTGTATTTTAATTCAAAATCATTTCTTAAAATTAATTTTAAGTTTTCATAAGTTCAAAATTATTTTTAATTCTGGCAAATTATAAACGCTTATTGGTACAGAAAATAAACTTTTATTTGACAGTAACTATCTGTTCTTATTCTCCCCCATCAATATTACTCATGTTTGTGAGACCTATTACAAGTTAAATTCAAAAAAATAAATACTTTAGCATGTGTTCCGATTGACCGCTATCAGCGGGGTGATTCGGAACACCCCTAAATTCCTATATATATAAATAATAACTGTTCGAAATGTTTTGTCTTTGCTTGTAATATCAAAAGCAAAGCAAGACCGAAGTTTTTACCCAAAAAATCAAATTAAAAAAAAATCTTTTAACTACTTTTTCTACAATTAAAGCTGAAAAGTGTTCCGATTCACCCCATTTTATGGTACTTAAGACTTTTTTATTGCATGAGTACAATTTTTTAGAAAAATATTAAATAGCATCAGTTTCTTAGTATTTTGAGGGAGCGGACAAACTCGAGGGAGCGGGCTTGTATCTCAGAAAATAAGTGAAGCAGAAACCTAAAAACTTGAACTTTTTCACGCCTCTATATAATCAAACTGTGTGCCAAATTTAAAGAAAATCCGAGTCGCGGTCATGCAACCTTATTTTCTTTTTTTAGGCGACTTTTAATGGAATCACTCAAAAATCTGTTTTTGAGAATTGTTAGTTAAAATCACAACACTATAAGCAATGAAATGTCGAAATGTCACTTTTTGTAAATAGAACTAAATTTAAACATTTTTCCCGAAAAGTTTAACACTTTTAACACTTAAATTTGACTTTTAACAATTAAATTTTTATCAAAAATAGTTAAATTGTCGTTGTATTTTATTACCGGATCATTCCATTTAAAAACAACAAATTTTCAGAAATTTTCGTGCCGTACCATTTTTGATTCAATTTGGTAGGTAATATTTACCATTATTCTGTACTCTTAAATTGTTTTATTTTTTTCTCGAAAAAAATTTATTCTCGAGATATAGCCATTTTTTTGCTCCGCCGATGAGTAAATTTTGGCATTTTTGATATTTTTTATAAAAGCTCTGGTCAATTTATTTAAAGTGGTAGAAAGATCAAACATGACTTATTTTAAAGGTGAAGGAATGAAATTTGATTTTTGCATAAAAAGAAATGATTTACGTAAAGCCTAAATAGACATTTTCCGGGGTCAATTCGCTGTTCAAAAATTGCCATTTTCGTCAGTTCAAGCTTGAAAAAGCATTTGAAGGACTATTAGTGGAGAGCAAATTTTTGACTCTTGCACCCAGATATAGATACTAGAAGCACAGAAAAAAAATAAGATGATACTGGTAGTCCTTCATTATGAAAAAAATGCTTAAATGTGAGAAAAAATGAAAAATGACTCTTTTCACACCCCAAAAATGGCATGTGGAACAGGTAGTAAAAATTTGCAAATGACTGGAGTAAGAAGGTGTTACATTGCCCTTTAAAACGAAACAAAAAACTGTATTCCAAGTTCTTGTTATTCCAAGGTATTGAAGAGTTAGTCTCTGAAACTTGAAAATTCATGCAAGATTTTTTTGCTTAAAGTTAAAGCAATTATGAACAAAAATAAACTCTTTTCGTGAAAGAACTCTAAAAATATGTATCATTAAATGTATAATAAAAAATATATCGTAAAATGACTAATTTATTTGTGACGGTGAACAGTAGCGTAGCTATGGGGTCCAGCGCACAGTGGTCGATTTTTGCCAATCCAGCTGGACAAAAATACTTTGGTTTGTCAAATCGAGTCGCAAGTTTTAATATTGTTGTTATATCAATATTAAACATAAAACATTAAAAGAAGTGTCTGTGACGAAGATCTGCACTAGAACTACTGTCTGAAGGACTGCAGTCTATATTATAATTGCTTTTCCATTGCAACTCAGTTTCTGCAGGTCATCTAGTCCCGTACGTCTTAGGTCTGAGAATTATTTTGGTGCTTTGTAGTTACAGGATTACTTTGTCATCATTCGAAAATAACATATATTAAGTTTTTTCTAATATTTTTACCTAGAAAACGGTTTTTATGAATTGTTTTTGATAGTTTCGAAATATTTGATTTATAAGCGATTGAAGCTTTACGTCAGAAAAAAAAAAAAAAAAAAAATTGTGGTACTGATAACCCTTGAATTGCATTTAACTTAGTTTCTATTATTTTATTGTAACATAGATATTTTTTGCTTCAAAAAAACTATTAAATTTTAGTAATACCTTTTCGAGAACATACTTAGCAATTTCTGCATTGTCTCGTTTTTCTGCTGAACGAACACTATTTAGAGTATCATATTTTTATTTTTATTTATTTATTTATTTTTTATTTATTTTTTTTTTTTGAGTTAGTGCCTTGAGTTACAGACATAGATTTCCGCTTTATAGTTTCGTGATAATGCCTGATTCTTTGAAATAAAATATGGTCAACTGCGAGCCATAGACTTTTGTTGTGTTGACAAAGGACCTGAGAATCTTATGACAGCTCTTATGATAGCTCATCGAATAACTGTTAAGTAAAATATAATAAACATTTATAAACAAATGGAATTTTTTTACAAAGTATTTGCGTATGTATAACATTTTTTAAAACTTTTAGTAGAAATAGAATAGCACTTTCACCATGTTTCGTTAAATCTTACACACAACATGTTAGTAGTATTTCCATCACTTAACTTCATACTACCTTAAGGTCATTTAAATTTTTTGTTTCAATTGCAAAATTATGTTTATTATTCTTGCCCTTATCCATACTCCAAACATTAAAATGTGTTGTATCTTTGATAATACACTGCTTAACATTGAAAATGCAACACCAAGAAGGGGGGTCAGAAATTGATGAAATTTGGTAAGAAGACAGAGACAGCATGGAACAATAAGTGATATTTATTTCAAAATAAATAAGCAAAATTTAGAGCGATGACGGCGTCGGCTCAGTAAGAAGTAGGACCACCGCGGACAGCGATGCACGAAGAAACACGTCTAGGCATGGAGTCAATAAGCCTGCGGATGGTGTCCTGAGGGATGGCACTCCATTCCCTTTCAACCGTTTGCCACAGTTCGTCCTCTGAACGAGGCAGTGACAGGTTCTGCAAACGACGTCCAATCACGTCCCACACATGTTCGATTGGTGACAAGTCAGGAGAATATGGTGGCCAGGAAAGCATCTGTACACCTCGTAGAGCATGTTGGCTGATTCGAGCACTGTGAGGCCGGGCGTTATCCTGTTGAAAAATTGCATTTGGCAGACCCTGAAGGTAGGGGATTGCCACCAACCGCAGTACATTATCTACATATCGTTGGGCCATCATAGTGCCCCGAATACGAACTAGAGGTGATACGGAATTGTATGCAATAGCGCCCCAAACCATTATGCCACGTTGTCGCGCTGTAGGGCGTTCCACAGTTACTGCCGGATTCGATCTTTCTCCACGTCGACGCCACACACGTATGCGATGACTATCGCTGGACAAACAGAAGCGGGATTCATCTGAGAACACTACGGTTTGCCATTCTGCCATCCACGTCGCTCTGGTCCGGCACCATTCCAAACGTTGGAGTCTGTGCTGTGAGGTCAATGGCAGTCTTCTTAGCGGGAGCCGTGATTGCAGGCCACGTGCAACCAGTCGACGGGAAATGGTTCTGGTCGACACAGGAACATCCAGGGTACCTTGCACGTGCTGCAGAATCGACGTACAAGTGACTTGCGGGTCCGCCACAGCTTGTCGGTGAATCCGTCGATCCAAGCGGTCTGACGTCACTCTGGCTGCACCTGCACCCCTCAATGTGGCTACATTTCCTCTTTCCAACCATCTCCGACACAACCGATGCACAGTGTTTGCATCCATGTGGGTATCAGCTGCAATTTGACGTAAGGACCAACCTCCTCTTCTCAGTCCGATCACCATACCCCTTGTAAAGTCGTCTATATGCTGGAAGTGTCTTCGTTGAGGACGGCGTGGCATTTCCTCCTATCACACGTATCCTTCGAGACAAAAACCAAATTTCTCCGATAATTAGTCTGGCAGAAAAACCAACATGAACATAGCCCACTTTTTAACTTCATTCTCTTATATCTTACTTCACGTGCGTCGGAGAGCTGCGCATTTCATATCATTTGCATAACTCAGTGACGTGCGCCTAGGGTAAAATTTGCACGAATTTCTGACCACTCCTTCTTGGTGTTGCATTTTCAATGTCGAGCAGTGTATAATGTATTTAACGTAGCATTCAAACAGTTATTGCAGACAACTATTTTTTTCGCTTACTCATGTGGAGACGTAAACGTTGTCATTATAATCTAAACGTTCGAACGCTAATATGTTTTTAACAGTTATACAAGGCTGATAAACAAGGCTTAAAAATAAATATAACATCAGGCGCTGGTTAAAAAGTATCTCCCCCTCCCCCCACACACCTGAATTAAAAACTTTTCTGGTTATAAATTCATCGTTTGAGACAAAAAATCCACAATTTCAAGACACGTTACTCATATTGCCGGCAAGATCCAGGTATAATCTTTTGTACACTCATTTGTCAACATATCCAGTACACAAAAATGTAACTTAGAGGGCGGAGACTTGTGGAGCATTTTTTTGCTGCTCCAATAACTTTTAGTGTTATGGTATAAAATTCATCAATTTTTCACGTAGTTTAAAATATATTTAAAATTCGTATTAAATGTACGGCCCTTTAAGAGAATAATGAGCTTGGATGACACAATGACAATATATAAGCACAATTTTTTTCAAACAACAGAGACAACAGATAGCGGAAGTCCTTTGTCTCCCTTCTAAAGCATCACAAAATTTACTATTAGAATCCGTGTACTTCAACCCTTTAGAGGAAAAATTCTGAGAACTAACCATCTAAATTAGACATGGTTTATTGCTTTATGGATATTTCAGTTGCCAACAAAAATATTTTGCCAAAAAATAAGGATGTTGAAATTTTGATTTTTGTCCAGCTAGGTCGATTTGAAAAATCGACCACTGTGCAGCGCCCGTGGCGAACTTCAGAAATTGCACCCCAAAAATTAATGGTCGCCCTGATGGGAGGTAACGGGAGGTCATAATGACCTCCCAAAATTTCCTCATTCCAAAAATTTTGATTGATTTATTTGGAAAATTTGTAGAAAATACTGCAACTTTGATTTTTTTTTTTCTTTCTTTTAGCGTTTTATCGATGCTCATTGTTCCCTCTCATTTGATGTATGCATGGTATGTCTGCTTGTTCAAATTATTGCGTATAATTCGAATTTCATTAGACAATTTCATAATTTTCCCCTATAAAACAATTTTAGTTCGGGCGTCCCTACTTTTCCCTATCATTCAAGAAACCAATTAATTCTTGCAATTCGTTACTGAATATAGTGTTTTTTTTTTTTCTTCTCCATAACAGCTTTCACTTTAAATGTAATTTGTTTTTAAACGCTAGAGAATGAATACAATAAACATAATTTGCGCATTAAAAATAAAAATCAAAGCATTAATAAGCTTATTGTAATTAAGAAAGCAAAGAAAATATAAAAAGCATAATTAATTTGAAATTGGCTTCATAAATGCGACTCCTTGCATACAGGCAAAATAAAAGTTCGCTTTTTTAGGCCTCCGATTTTTTTTCCTTAATAAGACTTTTCATGCTTTGTATTTAAAATGTCCCAGAGGACCCTTCGAACAAACAAAATCTTTATATTGTTACGCCGTTATTTAATAATGATATTACCTATGAAGCGATTTAAGAGAAGCAACTGTTCCCTCATTTGTTTTAAGAAACTTACAAGATGCATTTTCTTGGTTCTTTTTAATAAAGCGTATACAAGCAAGGGCCAACAATGGGCAAGGTATTAGCTGGTACTAAAACGACAGCGCTCGGACTGAGAATAATAAAAAAAAATTATTGGTGGGATTACAAATTGCACTTATCAATTCCTCCCAATAATGCTAAAACGGTAATGAGAATAAACAACAAAATAATACTATAGTTTAGACGTGAGGGCACTTCATTAAAGCACATATAAAATTGAAGAATTTCCAAAGTAATGAAACCGAAACTCAATAAAGAAGATTTATTTATGAATTTAGATTTTGAATATAGCATCTAAACCCAATCAATCATCGAAACACAAACAGCGTTTGACAACGTTACTCGTTTAAAATTTCGTCGCTGTTCTTGTGTTACTCGTTTTGGGAAGCTTCATTAACTGTGCTTGGTACGAATTTTTAACATAGAGAAATTTCCAATAGTCGTTTTTAAGAAACCTACCCCTCCCGTTTTTAAGAATTAGGTACCTACATACATTTCTCTCATTAGTTTTTGCCACAGAAAAAATTTTACTCTCAGTTATTTTCTGCCATCATAAAATCATGTTTCAAAAATCTATCCGAGATGTTTTTAACAAAAGTTCCATGATTTTTGAAATCGTAGAACGTTATTTCTGAAGTATAGTATTAATAAGTTGAAGTGATATCGTGAAAAGCGGCAAGAAAAAAAACAAAGATAATAGGTTTGTTCCATTTAAGTGGATAAGACCGACTGATTTCAGACCAGCCTATTAAATATACTCCAGGATATAACTAGATTATATCCTGCCAAAAAGATTTAAACTAACATCAGTGTATCAACCGAAATGTACCGAAATAAAGTTGCACATTCTGCATGGTTGGTGTTGCAGTGTGGGAAGGGGGGGGGGGCAGTTTGCGCTACTTGGGGCAGTTTATCAAATTTTTGTCTTTTAGTCTGTTTGGAGTAGATCAACAGACTAAAAGACAAAAATAACGTTTTATTTTACGTTGAATTTTTTTTTAATTGGTTAAATTGGTAACTTACCCTCTGGCTGCAGCGCCCGTGGCAAGAGCCACACTGTAAAAAAAAACTGTAAATTTTGAAGAAATTATCCATATTTTTTACAGAAAAAATCTGTTTCTGATAAAACTACATAAAATACAGGATTTCTCTGTTTTTTTAATCTCCTCAGCCGGTTATAAGCGCATTAACTGTTAACGGTCTCTTCACCGCGAAGCTCGATTGGTCGATTTTAACCACGTGACCCATCGTTGGATTCGAAGTAATGGCGGATGTTTTGATGAAACCTGCAGCTGAGTTGCCGTAAGTGAAAACATTTTTAACATCAAATTAATTGTTGTTTAAGTTTTAGTTGATAATTTTCCGATTATTTTATATGAAATGTAAACATTCCATGTTCTGCTGATTTAAAAAAGCATTTAATAACAACCCAGAAGCAGAAACTTTCTAGCCAGTCTGCGACACTTATTTGGGCCGTCGGAAATAATCTGCAGCATTTTTATTAGTTTTACTTCAAGTTTTCATAAAATACACAAACCTTTTACAGGGTATGTACTCCTTTTTTGAAATTAAAATTCAGGAATGTTAAGATCTTTTTAACACAATCGCTGTCCCTTTTACCAAATATCTCAAGAAACTCCTGTTAAACTATACTGATTGAAGGGGAGAAATTTAACCTCCTTACTATCAAGCGCTTTTGAGG
>JAXGGA010018595.1:0-21772 GCA_038373865.1 Uloborus plumipes | reverse complement strand
TGCTAATTTTACAGTAATTTCTACTGTTTATTACTCTGAAACTGCTAATTTTACAGTAATTTACTGTTTATTACTCTGAAACTGCTAATTTTACAGTAATTTTACTGTTTATTACTCTGAAACTGCTAATTTTACAGTAATTTTACTGTTTATTACTCTGAAACTGCTAATTTTACAGTAATTTCACTGTTTATTACTCTGAAACTGCTAATTTTACAGTAATTTCACTGTTTATTACTCTGAAACTGCTAATTTTACAGTAATTTCACTGTTTATTACTCTGAAACTGCTAATTTTACAGTAATTTCACTGTTTATTACTCTGAAACTGCTAATTTTACAGTAATTTCACTGTTTATTACTCTGAAACTGCTAATTTTACAGTAATTTCACTGTTTATTACTCTGAAACTGCTAATTTTACAGTAATTTCACTGTTTATTACTCTGAAAATGCTAATTTTACAGTAATTTCACTGTTTATTACTCTGAAAATGCTAATTTTACAGTAATTTCACTGTTTATTACTCTGAAAATGCTAATTTTACAGTAATTTCACTGTTTATTACTCTGAAACTGCTAATTTTACAGTAATTTTCACTGTTTATTACTCTGAAACTGCTAATTTTACAGTTTGTTACTGTAAAACTGCTAATTTTACAGTACTAAACTGTAAAATTGCTAGTTTACAGAAATAAACTGTAAAATTACGAGTATCAGTTTATTACTGTGCAATGTGCATTTTACAGTTTTAAACTGAAACTTCTGCCAGTATTACCCTATTTTTTATAGTATAATACAGCTAGTTAGGGGCGTCATTTCGAAATTTTCCAGGGGGGGGGGCAAAGGGTGCATAGACAATGTAAAATTTGCCAAAAAGGAACATAAACCACGCCCACCTATATGCCAATACATTGATTTCTTAAAGTCAGGGGGGGGCAATTGACCCCCCTTCCCCCCTAAATGGCGGGCCTGCAGCTAGTTTTATGGTAATAAATGGTAGTATTGCTGATGTTACAATAATAAACCGTAAAATTGCTAGCTTTACAGTAATTAACTGTAAATTACATGGTTTTACAGTTTATTACTGCGCTTTTACAGTTTTAAACTGAAACCTCTGCTTTTAGTTTTTTACTGTAAAAGCAACAACTCTTTTTTGGCAGTGCAAAGGTTCCCAATTAAAACTGTAAAATGCACTGTAATAAACTAAAATGAACAATTTTACTGTTTATTGCCCTAAAAGTAGCTGTATTGTACTGTAAAAACAACAGTACAATACTGTAAACAGAGGGGGCCAATTGAAACTGTAAAATGCTCCGTAATAAACTGTAAAATAAGCAGTTTTAAAGTTCATTGCTGTTAAAAAAACTATTTTACAGTTTATTATAGTAAAATTAGCAATTTTTTGGTTAATTACGATAAAATTAACTATATTATGCCGTAAAAACTATATTTCATTTAATATATCGCAACAATTCTCCCTTTCTTCTTAGCGGAATCTTATTTTTTGCTTTCTTCTTATTTCTTCTGCGTTTTTTTTTTTTTTTTTTTTTTTGTCAGTATTTAGCGAACTTCAGGAACAAATATTGATTTTAAGGACACTTTCCAGTGAGTATTTATTCCGTTCCATAAACTTAGCTTCATTCCCTAAACAACGACAAAAAACAGGTTAATGCTTAATAAATTCATAACCAGTTGGCCATTTATACTATTTCGTAAAATGGCTTCATTTCTTAACGAGCTACTACACAACAGGTTAATGTTTAGAATATTCAAATCAGCTGCCATTTATTTCGATTCCATAAAATTGCTTCATTTCCTAAACATTTACTAAAAATGGGTTAATGTCTAGGAAATTCCAGCCAGTTGGCATTTATTTTACAGTGAACTCTCACTTATACGCCGCCTCATTTATGCGCCTTTTTCACTTATACGACGATTTTGAATGGTCCCAGCACATTCCATAGCAAAATAATGATAGTATCGTTCGTTTATGCGTCGCTCTAAAGATAAATATTTCACTTATGCGCCGAATTTTCCCTAAAATGTATGAAAATTTATTTATTTTCTTTAAAAGATAAGCATTTTTCTTCACTTTTCTCTTTAATCTTTCGCCTTTATTGCTCACGGAAGGCATTTTTTCCGCATGAACTAGAGTTCGGAGAGGGACAATTATCTATTATGCATCGGGTTTTAAAGGGAACAGTTTGTAATTGGGTATGCTACAGCTTTTGTTTTCTCTTAATCATTATACTTACGTTGCAGTAATTGCCAAACTGTAGTAATATGTCCCTTTTCTATAGAAACATTCTTATTCACTCTCTCATTAGAACCTATGTTGGGTTATAGTCCTTTAAATAGGCTCCTTCACTTATACGTCTCTCTCAGTTATGCGCCTTTTTCTGTTGGTCCCTAGGGCAGGCGCATAAGTGAGAGTTCACTGTATTCCTAAAAATGGTTTCATTCCTTGACCCAACTACTAAAGAACAAGTTAATGTTTAGGAAGTTCAAACCAGTTGAAATTTATTCTATGCCAAAAAATGGCTTCATTTCTTAACTATCTACTAAAAAACAAGATAATGTTTAGGAAATTCCAGCTAAATGCAATTTATTCTGTTCTAGAAAATAGCTTTATTTCTACAACTACTAAAATCAGTTAGTGTTTAGGAAATTCAAAAAACCAGTAGCCATTTATAATATTCCATAAAATGGTTTAGAAAATTCAAAAAAGCTACCATTTATACTATTCCATAAAATGGCTTTATTTCTTATCGCGGTCAACTTAATACAAAATAATTCCCACCTTATCTTCCTTTTTGTCGGAATTCGATGACAATAGCAAAAAAAATGAATCGATATGATCGTAATGATATGCAATTTTATTTGACGAAAGATGCTCACGGAGACAGTTACAGGTAACTCGAGATAATTGCATTTGGAAGTACTTCCTTTTTTTCCTTTTTTCCCATCAATTCTTTCGTTCTTCTTTGGCTTCTTTTTTACTTTCTTCTGATTTCTTCTGCTTTTTTTTGTTATTTTTTGGTGAACTTCAGGAACAAATATTGATTTTGAAAACGCTTTTTAGTGAGTATTTATTCCGTTCCATAAACTAGCCTAATTCCATAACCAACGACAAAAATAGGTTAATGTTTAGGAAAATCAAACCAGCTGCCATTTACTCGATTCCATAAAATGGCTTCATTTCTTAACCATTTACTAAAAATAGGTTAATGTCTAGGTCATTTCAACCAGTGCACATTTATTTTATTCCTAAAAATGTTTTCTTTCCTTAACCAACTACTAAAGAACAGGTTAATGTTTAGGGAGTTCAGCCCAGTTGCCATTTATTCTATTCCAAAAAAATGGCTCCATTTCTACTACTACTAAAATCAGTTAGTGTTTAGTAAATTCAGCAAACCAGTTAATAACACAAAAACGATAACACAAAAATGAATCGCTATAAAGGAACGACATCGTAATGATATGCAATTTAATTTGACGAAAGATGCTCACGGAGACGGTTACAGGAAACTTGAGATAACTGCATTTGGAAGTACTTCAATTTTTTTTTCTTTTTTCCTAACAATTCTTCCTTTCTTGTTTGGCTTTTTTTCTGCCTTTTTCTGTATTTTTCCGCTTTTTCTTCAATTCGGATTTCTTTTAATCATTATTAGGCAAACTTCAGGAACAAATATTGATTTTGAGGGCTCTTTTTAATGAGTAGCACTGGAAAAACGGGCCCTAATGAAATTAATCATGAGATTGTAATTCCTTTAGATTTTTTTTCCCGGTTTAAGCATGTTTTTTCCTTCGATTTTTTCCGATTGTTACTTTCTGGTATTGACTGAAAAAGCTCGTAGTTTCATTAAAAGAAAATAATTATGTCAAAAAATGGCCCGCCGTTTTTGCTACACAGCAAAAACTAAACTTTTTTTTTTTCATCCTGGAAGCCCACTGTGAAAAATGAATATTGTTTTTACAGTATAATAGATGAGAGGAGGGTAATATGAAATACCATTTACACTTTTCAAAATAACTTTTTGTTTTTTTCAATAAAACATTTCAAAATCATCATAAGTACATACTAAGACTAATTGTAATGAAATGTGCTTTGTGAAAAAAAAAAAAAAAAACATTCATTTCTAAATATAAAAAAAAAATTGTTTTTCAAAAATTACAAATTGAAGCTAATATGAAACACTCGGGTAATATGGAATAGGTGGTGTTAACCATTGAAATACTAATTAACTTCATAAAACACGCTTATCAAACCACAAATAAAAAAAATTAAATAATGAAAAATATAATAATAATACTTTTATACTTAAGTATGTAGCTGTAATTTTTGACATTAAGTATGAATCATTTCTGTCTCTAGTCGACAGAAGTCACAGATGTAATCGTCTTGCTCTGCTCCCGTGCAGTCAAGATGAGGCCACAGACTACAACTTATGCACTAAATCCAAACTTCACCTCTTTGATCTTAAGAGAATTTGACGTCGCAAAAGATGCATTCAGCGTCTTTGCTTTCATGTTGTCTTGAAATACTTAGTATTTCATAATACCCGACACGCCATCTTGGGAAATGAATATTTAAAATGATGGAACAAATATATATATATATATTGTAAGCTAAAAAACGACTACAGTATGAAAAAATACAATTATTTTAGTGTACATTACGGTTAACATTAATACTTTAAATCATATGTATACTTACAGATTAAACCTTTGAAAACGAACCTCCAAAATCTCTTGAGAATCAAACACTATACTTCGCAGCAGTTTAACTTGGCAGTGACGTCACTACGGGCGGAGCCAACAGCGTGACGTTAGCCTATGAAAAACGAGCTAGATAAAACGTCACAGCCTACTTGGCGAATTAGAGGAGACCGCTGACTGCTTGTGAGCTCTTATTGGCTTCGCCCGTAGTGACGTCACTGCCAAGTTAAACTGCTGCGAAGTATAAACTTTTTTTGTAGCACTCTAATGACAACAGTAAGCGGCGAACTCTTACTGTAGTGAATCATGGGAGTTTTTCTTGAGTAGTTCATGTTATTTCCACGATATTGCAGCACCGAACGAAGTAAAAACCCCGGTATTCCATATCTGTACCTCAGAACCAGACTAACGTAAGTCCATTTTCGTCATTTTTCAGTAGAGGGGAAAAGCGATGTAATCGACAATCGTTTTTCCCCTCTACCGAAAAATGACGAAAATGGACTTACGTTAGTCTGGTTCTGAGGTACAGATATTTCCTGACTATTCCATAATACCCTCCTCTCCTCTACAGCTATTTATACAGTAATTTTACAGCAGTAAGCTGTGAAATTGCTAGTTTTACATTTGTAAACTGTAAAATTACTAGTTTAGCAGTATATTACTGTGCATTTTACAGTTTTAAACTGGAACCTTTTCTGCCAGTAGTACACTGTAGTTTTTAAAGTATAATGCAGCTGGTTTTATGGTAATAAACCCGAGTATTGTTAATTTTACAGAGTAATAAACTGTAAAATAGCTAGTTTTAGTTTATTACTACGCTTTTACAGTTTTAAACTGAAACCTCTGCGTTCAGTATTTTACTGTAAAAACAATAACTTATTTTTTTGGCAGTTCCAATTTAGAACTAAAAAATGCACTATAATTAACTAAAATGAGCAATTTGACGGTTTATTACCATAAAATTAGCAGTATTAACTGTAAAAACAACAGTATATTACTGGCAGCAGAAGAGACCAATTAAAACTGTAAAATGTCCCGTAAAAAACTGTAAAATTATCAGTTTTATTGTTTATCAGTGCAGTAACATAAGCAGTTTTACAGTTAATTCCTGTAAAATGAGCAATTTTACTGTTCATTACCAAAAAACCAGCTGTATTATACTGTAAGAACAACAGTATAATACTGTCAGCAGAGGAACAAGTTCAAAACTGCTAAATGCCCCGTAATAAACTGTAAAGTTATCAGTTTTAGTTCATCACTGTAAAATGAGCAGTTTTAAAATTCATTATTGTAAAATAAGCAGTTTTATAGTTTATTACAGTAAAATAAGCTATTTTACAGTTTGTTACTGGGTCATTCCATAGAAATGTCAACCTCAGCCGAAGAAAAAAAAAATACCGAAGTGAAAAAAGTATCAAAAAATAAATATATAAGTAAATAAATAAAAATCATGCAACATAAGAAGTTGAAAAAAAGTTGAAAAAGTATTGTTATTATTATTTTTGAGATTAGCCATAATAAATAGTTTGTAGTGTGTCTACTGCTTGTAACTCGATGGTTACAATAGTCACGTTACGTTAGTCACACTCCATCTTGAGTAAAAGCGACATCTAAGACTAAGAAAAATTGAGATTAATAAATGTTTTATGCTTTTAAAATCCAACTTTACACATTTTTAAAATATATCATTCAATTTTTAACACTTGCTTAACTTTGAGAAATGTTTGCCTCACAACTTGAGCATTCATTTCCAGGGTTGCAAAAATGTTACGTTAGTCACGCTGCTATTTTGGTTGGAAAAATATCTGCTGTCAGTAATTTCGTTTTGAATTCTTAGCAGAAATGATGCATAGATGCCACGTACATTGTAAATCCACCAGCAGAACTTAAAAATATTTTTTATCCTTTAAGTTACAGATAAAAACAGTTACAAAATCAGCTCTGAATGTTACGTTAGTCACTATCGAATGACCCTATTGTAAAATTAGCAATTTCAGTCAGTGACAATAAAATTAACTGTATTATACTGCAAAACTACTTTGATTTTTTGCAGTGCAATAACTTTTTCTTTCATCTAACCGGAATCTTCTCTCTTGCTTGCTTCTGATTTTTTACGCTTTTTCTTCGATTCGGATTTCTTTTAATCAGTATTTGGCGAACTTCAGGAACAAATATTAATTTTGAGGGCTCGTTTTAATGTGTAGCACTCAAAAAACTTGCCATAATGAAATCAATCATGCAATTGTAATTCTTTTAGATTCCCTAGATTTTTCCGATCATACTTTTTTGGTATTGCATGAAAAAGCTCTTAACCCACTAATGCCTGACATTTTTTTTCCAAAGATATGTTATATACTGGTTACAAACAGTGTTGAATGGACGGGAAAAATAATAAAAAATATATTATGTAAAAAATAATTGTTTTATCAAGGGAAGAAAAATCCTCCCTTAAAAGTAACGATAGACCCCAGAGGGTACATACTTTTTTTACTAAAATGTCTTTCTGCCTACGATATAATATTTAAAAAGACATTTTAGAAGAAGAAATAAAAGCAGCAACTAACATAAACGGGGAAGAAATTCAGACCCTTTTTCAGACCGTCCCTAAAACGGGCCGCTAGGCATTAATGGGTTAATTTAATTAAAAGAAAATAATAATGTCCAATTTCCCCAAAGATATTTTGTATACTGGTTCTGCCTACGATATAATACTTAAAAACACATTTTATAAGAAGGAATAAAATCAGCAATTAACATAAACTTTAAAGCTGGGAATCACTTTGAAAACTTAGCTTTTTTTCTTGAGATTGTGAACGATGTCCTTTTTGATAAAGATTATATTAAAACTGCTACAGAACACACTTTACAATGGTTATGTGGCACAATCTGTTACTAACGAATTGAAACAATACCAAGGTACTCATTGAATATTATTTGGAGGAAATGTTCATTTTGGGGGAATTCAGACCCTTTTTTGGACCGTCCCTAAAAAGGGCCGCTAGGCATTAATGGGTTAATTTAATTTAAAAGAAAATAATAATGTCAAAAAATGGTCCTCCGTTTTCACTCCAATTTTCGTTTCTGTTACCCTATTCGAAATACAGGAAATAATACTTTCGTGAAAAAAATGTCTGCTCAGATTTCAGCCTTGGTGCCCATTTTAATCTCACCCCCGAATGACGACAGAGCAATCTTATCGTAGCAGACCATAATAAATAGATAAATACTAACCCATTATCTTCATCATTCTGTAAAACGAGAGCTGGCGGCTCAAAGTAAAATTAAATTCCCACTCTCCGCACTTTTCCCTTGATGACTGTCATAGTTACGGCGCTGTGGACTTTTTCCCCACTTAGCTTTTGCGACAACGGTTTAACGCAAACGGTTAAAATCGCGTTTACTATTATTCTATAGAAAATCAACGTTAATAAAACACAAATTCTCTTAGAAATCTGTGCTTTATGCATGTCTTGTTTGTAAGAAAGCGTTGAGAAATAACAGAGATAAGAGGACATAAATTATAAATGAAAGCATGAACCCAATTCATTGTTTTTACAGTATAATACTGGCAGCCGAGGTTCCAATTTAAAACTGTAAAATGCACAGTAATAAACAGTAAAAGAAACAATTTTACCGTAAACTGAATAAGCAAATTGTCGAGGGTATATTGCAGAAAATAAATTTTACTAATTTTACAGTAATAAACTACAAAATTAGCAAATTTTACAGTTTATTACAGTAAAACTAACAACTTTACTCTTTATTACCTCAAAATTGGCTGTATTATAATTTAAAAACAGCAGTATAATACTGGCAGCAGAGGTTCCGGTTTAAATCTGTAAAATACACAGTAATAAACTGCAAAATTAGCAGTTTTACAATTTATTGCTGTTAACAAGCAATTTTATATTTTACTTCTATAAAATATGCAATTTTACAGTTTACCACACTAAAATTACTATAAAATTAGCTGGATTATACTGTAACAAAGCATGTACTTTTCACAGTATAGGGTTAAACTTGCAAAAATAAAAGCAACTTTTCGACTTTACGTCGTCTTCACTTTTACTCTGTACTAGACAGCAACTTAAGTTGACACTGAACGTCACTACGGGCGGAACCAATCAGAGCTCACAAGTAGTCAGCGATCTCCACAAATTCGCCATAAGGCCCCTATATAGATCAGCCGACGCATTAAGATTAAGTTTGACCACTTTGAATCCAGCGCATGTTTGAGTGCTTGAGTGGTTGTCTTTTCTGTCAAAGTATCGCGTTTTGGTAATTTTTTCTCTGTGAGCAATTATATTTGGCAAGGCTTAGCAATGTGCCAAAACTTTTTTCTGGTAACCCCAGCTCGCAACAATGAAAAATTGAAAGTAAAAGTAAAAAAGTGGGATCCAAAGTGGTGAAACTTAATCTTGATGCGTCGGCCTGTCTATATAGCGACTCTAATTCGCCAAGTAGGCTGTAACGTTTTATCAATTTTATATCGTTTTTCATAGGCTAACGTCTCGCAAACGTCACGCTGACGTCACGATGTTTTTGTCAAGAGACGTTGCAGTGTCGTATAGTCCCTTAAACAAAAAAAGGACCATATTTTACTTACCCAGGTAGCCCAAAAAACGTTTAAACGTTTTATAAACGTTTTTAATCCGTTGTCACAACAACGTTAATAACCATTTTACAACCTTTAAAAAACGAAGTGTGCTACTTGGATTACAATCTAACTTTTATTTATCTAGCGTAAAAGATATAAATCCTGCTCCAAACCTGCCACAAGATAGCAGGTTGTAAACCGAATATGCAAATTGTCGAGGGTATACAAAGCCCCGGCAATGCGCCCCATTTACTTTCCCTTCGTAATCTTTAATGAATGCTTGGTCCTTATCAGCGGCCTTCTTGAATAGCTTAATTCTGTAACTTAAAGGCCTGTAAGACTGCTTTTGCTTTAAATAGAGATTTTGCAGCCATTATCAAATGAGTTTTAGTTTAGCTAATGCTTGAGCTGTGAGATTAAAAAGTGCTTGATGCGGACAATATTGAGCTGAATTTTGAAAACTGATTAGATTGTCGACATGTTTGAATGTTATTGTATGTAGCTACAGTGACTGCTTAAATGTACATTTCTAGCTTAATTTGGCGATTTGTATTTAGATTGTCGCCAGATTTTAAGTCGCCTTATTTCTTGATATCGTAGAGATAAAAGCAAAAAAAAAAGATAAACCCATTTATGCCCAATGGCCTAAAAACGGGACGCTTGTTAGTTACTGCATACAAAAACATGCAATGGGTATATCATTTTACTAAAGCAGTTTTTCACAAGTTAAATAGTCCTTCTTCTTGAGAAAACCAGTCAGGAGCCAGTATTTGGACAGCAGAGTTTATTTATTGACAGCTCTTTTCAACCGACTTCAAAAAAGGACGAGGTTCGCAATTCAAAGCGTATGTTTTTTTTTTTTTTGTTCACACATAACATCTATTCTACTAAACCGATTTGGACGATTTTTATTTTAATCGATAGGAGATGGTATTTATGTACCATGTACTCATATGATGATATTTGTTGTTATTTAAAGCACTATGTGCTATCGTAAATCCTCACTTCAATCAGCGACCCAATGGTCAAGTGGTTAAACGCGTCAAGTTGAAGTTCCTGATGGAATGAGATCGAGTCCAGGTCTTCAAGGATTTTTTTGAACAGCTGCATGGTTTTTTTTAACTATATTTTGATTATTTTAAGTGCATTTACACTAAAAAGAATGAAATAAAATATTTTTGGAAAAAAATAGAACCGAGTACAGTTGGAAATTGCTCTAAAAAGTAAAAAATAATTTTTTTCTTTGAACACCATCGAAACTACTTTTAAACATGTTTTGAAGTCGGCACAAAAACAATGTATAGAATCATACGCAACTACAGTTCAACTATAAATATAAATTTTAATGGTTACATTTCATTGATTACCACACATTCGTGTAATGGTACAAATATTCTGCTTTTAATTTTCAATGGTTTCTCTGAAAAATGATGGCAAAATATGGTTAAATATCATTTTACCTATCGTTTTTGCACCGACTTCTAAACTTATGTTTGAAAGTAGTTTCGATGGTGTTCAAAGAAAAAAATTATTTTTTACTTTTTAGAGCAATTTCCAACTGAAGTCGGTTTTTTTTTTCAAAAATATTTTTAGACAAATCAGTCAAGCAACGATCCAGCATGGGTAGCCACAGAAAGTAAATTTCTTTTTGCGAACTTATTTTTCTAAAAATTAAACTATTTTGAAATGATTTGCTTAAAATTGATCACAGGTGCCCTCTGTCCGGTTACTTTGCAAAAGAAAAGTCAAGTAAGGTCGTATTTTGCTCACATATCTGCAAAATATCCCATAAACAGGACGTTAAATAACTTAATAAATATGGCAACGGCGAACTATTTTAAGCCTTCGATGTATGTAAACGATTTCAAGTAAGAGTTTTAAGCAGATAAAAATTGAAAAAAAAAAATGTTATAAAAAACTTGAGCATAAATGGGTTAAAACCCATTTTACTATTAGTTATTAAATAAAGGTGTTTCCGCAAATAAAAAAATAAAATAAAGTTAAATACCTGTAAAAGAGTAGTGGACTTTGAATAAAGATTTGGCAATCGTTATTAAATAAGGTTTAGGTTAACAAATGCTTGCGGCGTAACAGTTAAGTATCCAGGCTTTGAAAAAACCCGGATTTTTGATGAAGAACCTGGACTTTGTCCAGTTTTTTTAAGAAAAATTAAAAGATACGAGGGTTGTTTTTTTTCTTCAACTTCTGTTCGGCTATAAAAAATAAACGGATTCAAATAAAAAAATATATTTTTATCAAAAGTAAGGTACAATCCTCTACGATTCTCTACATAATCACCTTGACGATTGAAGCATTTGTTATATCTGTGAACAAGCTTTATGATAGCCTCCTCGTAAAATGTTGCCGCCAATGATTGGAAGTGAGTTGTGACGGTGTCTTTGGGTTCCACGCCACTTTGGTAGCCCGAAGCCTTACCAGACCCCAAGCAGGGGTCTCCCCAAGCAGGGTTAACGGTCATTGCCATGCCCCAAAGCAGGGGGCATGGCAATGTCCGTCATCATAGCGCTTGTATAACCCAACGGTCCCTCCAGCAATTTCATGCATGCAATGGGACATTTTTGAACACCCACCATTAAGTTCCGACCGAGCACCAAGTTACTTTACATGTGTTCCCTGAACTGAAGCAAAGACTTGGAGACCCCTGCTTGAGGTCTGGAAAGTCGTCGGGCTTCCAAAGTGGCGTGGAACCCAAAGATACCGTCACAACTCACTTCCAATCATTGGCGGTAACATTCTGCGAGGAGGCTATTATACAGCTTATTCACAGATATAACAAATGCTTCAATCGTCAAGGTGATTATGTAGAGAATTGTAGAGGATTGTACCTTACTTTTGATAAAAAAATATTTTTTTCATTTGAATCCGTTTATTTTTTATAGCCAAACGGAGGTTGAAAAAAAAAAAAAAAGCCCTCGTAATGCTCTGTTCACATATTGTGTACTAAACTACTACTACTGCTTGCTGCTTTTATTTTACATACACTGTAAAAAATCAAATTTTATAGTCATAAACTGTAAAAATTGCTTAATTTAGAGTAATAAACTGTAAAGTTGCAAGTTTTATAGTTTATTACCGTGCATTTTACAGTTTTCAACTGGAACCTCTACTGCCCGGATTATACTGTTGTTTTGCAGTATAATACAGTTAAATTTCACGGCAATAAACTGTAAAACTGTTAGCTTCACAGTAATAAACTAAAATTGCTGTTATTGCAGAAAAATTATAGTTAAAAATATCGAATTTTCGAATAACTGCTGTCAAGCGCAAAAGCTTCACTTGGCTCAGCTAATCTACATATTACAAAGCAGTAAGTCCCCGCCCCTAAGATAGGTCGCAGGTAGGCACTTGCAAAACACAGCATCAGCTCGGTTATTCCATCCAAGGACTGCAGTTTCGTGCTTATTGGCACTCGTCAGCATGGAATAGAAATTAACAAAGCTGGAGGCAGAAATCCTCTTATAGAAGCAAAAAAAAAAGTAGCAAATCAGTGACGTCATTTCAAGTTTTTTCAGGGGGTGGGGGCAAAGGGTCCAAAGACAATGCGATTTCATCGGAGAACATGAAAAACCAGGCCCACTTACATCTAAATACATTGATTTCTCAAAGCCGGGGGGGATTGACCCCGCTTGACCCCCCCCCCAAATGACGGGCCTGTAACAAATGTAAAGTTAGAATACTAGCGAGAGAGTGGTACGGTACAACTCACAAATTTTAGGCAGAGCTACACTGTTAAAACTACAGGTTCGACAAGGTACCTTTAAGTTTAAAACGTTGTAGCACCAACGGTACCCCCTGATGGGTGCCATTTGACTCCTTAGGGTACCACGAGTCACCCATGGGGTACCTTCACATTCCACTTCACACACTCCAGGGTCCCCCGTACCAACCACAACTCGTGGTTTAACCGGGAGCCTGAAGAGCGCTGTGTTCTTTTTTTGAATCAGACCAAGGGTCGAGCAAACCCCTTGGCCCAGCAACCCCAGAGGTATCGTTTCACTTGGTGGACTTTGTGACCACGACATTTTTAACGTCCCCCAGCCACCCTTAATCGAGACGGTGGATCTTTGATCGTCTGGGATCGAACCCGGGTACCTCCGAACACGAGTCCGACGCCTTACCGATCGGGCTACCACGGCCACTTACAGTATAATGCAACTAATTTTACAGCAATAAACTGTAAAATTGCTCGTTTCATAGTTTATTACAGTGCATTGTAGTTTTAAACTGGAACCTCTGCTGCCAATATTATACTGTTGTTTTTACAGTATAATGCAGCTAATTTTATGGTAAAATTGCTCATTTTACAGTAGTAAACGTTAAAATTGCTCATTTTACAGTAATAAACGTTAAAATTGCTCATTTGATAGTAATAAACGTTAAAATTGCTAGTTTTACAGTAATAAACTAAAATTGCTAGTTTACAGTAATAAACTGTAAAACAGCTAGTTTTACAGTTTATTACTGTGTTTTTAGTTTTCAACTGGAACCTCTGCTGCCAGTAACATACTGTTATTTTACAGTACAGTACAGTTAATTTTATGATCAAATTGCTCATTTCACTACCCATGGGGTATCATAAGACACCCATAGGGTGCCAAATGGCACCTTCAAGGGTACCATAGGTCAAGGGTGCCACAGGTAAGTCGAATGGCACCCCTCATGGGGTACCGCCGGTGCTACATCGTTTTAAACTTAAGGGGTTACAGTACCTCAAAAATGACCAAAAGACCTAAAAAAATTTTATTGCTCACTTCAAAAGTAAAAGTTAATTAAAATAATCAGAAAAAAATAGCATTGTTCTAGCTAAATTATTTAAAAAGTTATGAGTGACTTTAGGGCATGCATGCTGTGTGTTCTAATGGAAAAGTCAAACTTTAAAGTGCTTTTTCTCGGTGATCAGTGTTCTATGTTCCTGGAAATGCTAAGGAATTTTTTCTATTAAAGATGTAACTTTAAACCAATATTTTTTACACTCAGGATAATATATTTAACAAAACTGTGCATTGAACAAGCGTTTTATAAATTAAAATTCTTTTTAGAGTTTGTTAAACCTCGAAGAACAAGATTTTTTTACATAAAAGGTCACAAAATATTTTCTAATCAAATTATAAGAAAATGAATGCACAGATTTGTTGAGATAATCCTTGTGATCATTTCGCAAAAAGAAATTTTGAAATTAGTGCAGAAACAAAAAAGCCTTAGGGTTTTTAAAAAAAATGAAATTTTCTTACATTTTTCAAATTTTCAAAAAAAGTTTTAAACATTTTTAATGTTTGAAAATAAACTTTTGATTGTTAAACAAGTGCAGAAACAAATATTTCAAAGAATTAACCTTTTCACTTAAATTAAAGAAATTTGTTAGAAAGGTACTGTAACCCCTTAAAGGTGCCTTGTCGTCACCCAGCGGTACCCCCTGAAGGGTGCCCTTTGTCTCCCGATGGCACGCTTGAAGGTGCCATTTGGCTCCTTAGTGTGCCATGAGTCACCCATGGGGTACCTTCACATTTCACTTCACACACTCCAGGATCCCCCGTACCAACCACAACTCGTGGTTGGTACGGGGGTAAGAGCGCTCTGTTCTTTTTTTGAACCAGACCAAGGGTCGAGCAAACCCCTTGGCCCAGCACCCCCAGAGGTATCGCTTCACTTGGAGGACTTTGTGACCATGACACTTTTAAAGTCCCCCAGCCACCCTTAATCAAGACGGTGGATCTTTGATCGTCTGGGATCGATCCCGGGTCCCTCCGAACACGAGTCCGACGCCGTACCGATCGGGCTACCACGGTCTTACCCATGGGGTGTCATAACACACCCATAGGGTTCCAAATAGCACCTTCAAGGGTACCATAGGTCAAGGGCGCCACAGGTAAGTCAAATGGCACCCCTCAGGGGGTACCGCCGGTGCTACATCGTTTTAAACTTAAAGGTGCCTTGTCGAACCTGTAGTTTTAACCAGTGTACTGGTATGAGTTGTGTCGTACCACTGTGCGGTCTCATGCTGGTGTTCTAATTTCACATTAGCTGCCAGCTTCTACAAGTGGCTATCTGCCTCTAGCTCGGTTACCTCCTATTCCAGACTGATGAGTGCCGATAAGCACGAAACTGCAGTCCTTTGATGGAATAACCGAGTTGGCGGTGTGTTGCATAATCTTCATATTATTTCTGCACTCCGTTTTCCTGTTACCACGATAGATCTTGATTTCTTTCTAAAATTCCATTATTGACCTCTCATTCAAAAGGAAATAGTGCCAATAACTGACGAAAAATAGACCCACGATCTGTTTTTTTTTTTGGCAAAAACTTCCTTTTTTCGTGTTTTTTTAATATTCATTACTTGAATAAATAGCACCCTAAAGTTAAGACGCATTCGCGCAGTTGGTAGAGCACCGTGTTTATCCCATTAATGCCTGACTTTTTTTTTCCAAAGATATTTTGTATACTGGTTACAAACAGTGTGTAATGGACAGGAAAAATAATTAAGAAAAAATATTATGTAATAAAATATTTTTGGAAAAAAAATTGAACCGACTTCGGAACTTCACTCGGCAAGTGCTCTAAAAAGTAAAAAATAATTTTATTCTTTGAACACCATCGACACTACATTTAAACATAAGTTTTGAAGTCGGTGCAAAAACACTATATAGAATCATACAAAACTATAATTTAACTATATATATAAATTGTAATGAATCCAGGTTCTTTAATCGCATTCGCATACACTACATTGACAACCACATATTTATACAATGGTACAAATATTCAGCTCTTAATTTTCAATGGTTTCTCTGAAAAATGTTGGCAAAATGTAGATAAACATCATTTCACCTATAGTTTTTGCACCGACTTCAAAACTTATGTTTAAATGTAGTGTCGATGGTGTTCAAAGAATAAAATTTTTTTTTTACTTTTTAGAGCACTTGCCGAGTGAAGTTCCGAAGTCGGTTCAATTTTTTTTTCCAAAAATATTTTATTTTATTCTTTTTAGTGTAAATGTACATATGAAATAAGGTAATGTTTCCATTACAAAACTTCACCTAATTTGCTTAAGCAAATGCTTTATAAAATAAACTATGTAAGGAAAAAAAAAGAAAGAAAGTATCAACCCGTCTAAAATTTTAAACTATTGACACTAAAAAATAATCCTTGTTATTCTCTGGTATTTATTCGTGTACTAGTTTAATCAAAGGCTAAATATTAACGGCTTTTCAACTAATTTATATTTCAAAACAACACTAGATGCTGGCGGTTCATAAAATTTTACGACGTATTACGTACGTGGCAAGCTAATGAGTTTCATGTTTGCTTCAGTTAAGCCTTCATTCAAAATTTTCATTATCATTATAATAACTGTTTCATATCAATCACGTTTTGTAACAATGTATTTCATATTTAATCATTTAGGATAAATCGCTTTAAATTTGAGCAAAAATTTGGAGATTTTTCTCACTTTCTTCAGAACTCCTTTATCAAAACTTATGTATATTAAGACTAATAAAACCTGAAATATTACGAATGAATTAGTACTTGGTACGACTTTCAGTTCGTTGGAGTAAGAAGAAAAAAGCAGGACATAGAAAGATACTCGGTTTAAAATTTTCAAAAAAACCACAGAAATGAATTTCCTTATGCAATCCAGAGAAGCCTGGCGTTCAAAATGGTCATTATTACGATTACTGTGATCCCAATTTCTTTTTCGAAAGATTTCTGCAGGTTCCCGTTACCGAACCCGGACCACGAGAGGATGGGACCAATCGGAAAGAAAGACCTTTCTAACAAAAAAAGAATTTTTGAAATCGGTCCAGGCATCTTCGAGTAATCTTGTAACATACCGAAAAAAAAAAGTCTCCGGCGAATTGTATAACCTCCTCCTTTGTTGAAGTCGGTTAAAAAATAATTTTTTTATTAAGGAAATAAAATCGTCCCTTAAAAGTGACGATAGACTCCAGAGAGTACATACTTTTTTTACTAAATTTTTTTCTGCCTACGATATACTATTTAAAAAGACATTTTAAAAGAAGAAATAAAAGCAACAATTAGCATAAACTGGGAAGCTGGGAATAACTTTGAAAACTTAGCTTTTTTTTTTTTTTTTTTGAGATTTTGAACGATGTCATTTTTGATAAAGATCACATTAAAACGGCTACAGAACACACTTTACAATGGTTATGTGCTGCAATCTGTTAATAGGGAATTGAAACAATACCAAGGTACTCATTGAACACTATTATTTGGTTGAAATGTTCATTTTGGGGAAATTCAAACCCTTTTTTGGACCGTCCCTAAAAAGGGACGCTAGGCATTAATGGGTTATTATGGGAATGGTATGAGTTCTTATCTAGGCCGAAAACTATTTAAACAGGTTTTTACTTCTTCAGAATTCTAATCCAGCTTTTCATCATTATATATATTATTTCTCAAAGTTATATCTGTATGGGTGCTGCATAATTTTAGTAATACTTCATCCAGTATCAAAAGTAAGACATCATTTTAAAGATTTTTTGCACTGCTATCAGAGAAAAATAAAGAAGCAACTCACAATTTTGCTGTTGTTCCGAAAATTACTTTAAAAAAAAGACTTCTTTTACATTCCTGCTGTCAAGTGCCAATACTTAGCATGGGTCAGCTAGTGTATTTTTATTCAAAAATAATTGTGTGGTATCATAAAACAATCAGAAGTGAAAAAAATGGCACTATTCTATTTCCTGCCTTTTTACTTTTAATGCGAATCTAACTACCGTGAAATCGATAAAATTACCCCAGTTAAACGTTTTCCTCCGTATTTATTTTTAATTTACTGATATACTTCTTCTAAATTGCAGTGGCAACGGTTAAAATAATTTACTATTTACCACGTTGGCCTAGAGGTAGAGTATTCTCCGCGTAAGCAAGTGGTCGCGGGTTCGAATCCCGCCTTGTCCATGGATGTTATTTTGTCCTCTCTGTGACGTAAATCTGTCCTGTGTTTGTCAGGAGGCAAGGCGCATAGTACGCAGTCCTCATGTATGTTGAAGGTGATGCTTCTGGAAAACAAATATCGCGTTCTATTTACTGTGAAATTGTCCCAACTAAACGTTTTCCTCCGTGATTTTTATACTTAATTTATTGTACATAATTTCTCTGAATTGCAGTGGCAACGGTTAAAAATAATTCACCATTTATCGTGTTCTAATTCGTTTTGTTACTAATTGTGTTTTTCTTCAGTGTAGTGCTAAAATATTCCGGAATTTTTGTGAGTAAGGATTGATTTTTTACAAATGTTATGCGACAAAACATTGATTATTCCTAATTACGTTTCAAGCACAAAGGTATTTATTCAATTCTTATTCATTTTTTTTGTGTGTGTGTATCTAATTACAGTAAAATTGTCCCAGCTAGAGCCGCTATATAGACAGGCCGATCAAATTACCATGAAATTGTTGAAATTATACTGACTAAACGTTTTCCTTCGTGTTTTTTTTTAATTTAATGCGCATAATTTCTCTAAATTTCAATGGCAACAGTTAAATAATATACTTTTTATCGCGCTCTAATTACTGTGAAATTGTCCCAGCTAGAGCCGCTATATAGACAGGCCGACGCATCGAGCTTAAGTTTCACCACTTTGGATCCAACTCATTTATTTTTACTTTCATTTTTCATTGTTGCGGAGCTAGGGTTACCAAAGCAAAGTTTCGGAACATTGCCAAGCTTTGTTAAATTCACGTGAAAGGTTACCTAAAAGCGATAACTCGCCAGAAAAGACAACCATCAAACACGCGCTGGATCCAAAGTGGTCAAACTTAATCTTGATGCGTCGGCTCGTCTACATAGGGGCCTTAGTCCCAACTAGAGCCGCTATATAGACAGGCCGACGGACGCATCAAGCTTAAGCTTCACCACTTTGGATCCAACTTATTAACTTTGACTTTCAATTTTCATTGTTGCGGCACTAGGGTTACCATAAAAAGTTTCGGGACGTAGCCAAGCTTTGTTAAATTCATGTGGAAAATCACCAAAACGCGATCACTCGCCAGAAAAGACAACCGCTCGCCGAAAAAGACAACTCTCAAACACGTTCTGGATCCAAAGTAGTCAAACTTAATCTTGATACGCCGGCTCGTCCATATAAGGGCCTTAGTCCCAACTAAACGTTTTCCTCCGTGATTTTTACACGGAAGGAATTCAAGTGAAACACCATTGCAATCGCTTCGAGGCGATCGCAAATTGCAATCGCTACTGGAAGTCGAATTACATTAGAATCGCATCTAGTAGCGATTGTAACGTATCCAAATTCGGGAATTTGCGATTGCATTGTTGGGTTGCGATTGTCCGTGTTTCACTTGAATTCCTGCCTTAATTTGCTGTGCAAAATTTTTCTAAATTGTAGTGGCAACGGTTAAAATAATTAGCTATTTATTGTGTTTTAATTACCGTGAAATTGTCCCAACTAAACGTTTTCCTCCGTTATTTTATTTTTAATTTAAAGTGCATAATATTTCTCTAAACTCTAATGATAATGGTGAAAAAAATTATTATTTATCGCGTCCTAATTAACGTGAAATTATCCCATCTAAACGTTTTGATCCGTAATTTTCTCAAACACGTTCTGGATTTTTTTCGTAATAAATCAAGCCCGCTTATTAGAATATCGGTTAAAAGAATATCCTGCTTAATGTAATTAATTTTCAATGTATCCCAAATCATTGCAATGTACCATTTTTATCCCGGATAATGGAATATCCTGCTTTTTGGAACATCGGTAAAATAATATACCGCTTATTGGAATAACAGTTAAAAGAATATCCCGCTTATTGGATTGTAAATTGGATTTATTGTAAATAATTTCTCTAAATTGTAATGGCAACTGTTAAAATAATTTACCATTTTTACTATTATAATTTACTATTTATTGCGTTCTAATTGCTAGTAAAATTGTCCCAACTAAACGTTTTCCTCCATGATTTTTATACTTAATTTACTGTGCATAATTTCTCTAAATTGTAGTGGCTACGTTTAAAAATTATTTACCTTTCATCGCGTTCTAATTCATTTTGTTGTGTTTGTGCAGTGCAAAAATATTCTGGATTTTTTGCAAATTTTGTGCCATAAAACATATAGTGTTTAAAAATTACTTATCAAGCGCAAAGGTATTTATTCAATTCTTTTTTATGTATGTTTTTTTTTTTTTTTTTGAGCTATTTCATGTGTGTATTATATACTTCAATCCAAAATAAAACGATCTTTCGTGTGATAATGTGGCTGAAGTAAAGTTTTAGTGAAAAGTTCTGTGCTTTTATTCATTCTATCCAGCAATAGTAATGTAAAGTTTTATACGTGATTAGTGCAAAAACTATTTCGTAATAAATCAAGCCCGCTTATTAGAATATCGGTTAAAAGAATATCCTGCTTAATGTAATTAATTTTCAATGTATCCCAAATCATTGCAATGTACCATTTTTATCCCGGATAATGGAATATCCTGCTTTTTGGAACATCGGTAAAATAATATACCGCTTATTGGAATAACAGTTAAAAGAATATCCCGCTTATTGGAGTATCGATTAAAAGAATATCCCGCTATTGGAATATTGGTTGAAAAAATATCCCGCTCTTTGGAATATCGGTTAAAAGATCATCCTGCTTAATATAGGACATTTTCAATCTACCAAACCGTTGTAATGTACTATTTTGATCCCGGCTAATGGAATATCTCGTTTATTAGAATATCGGTTAAAAGAATATCCGGCTTAATATAGTACATTTTAACTGTACCAAACCATTGTAATGTACCATTTTCATAATGGATTTTAGAATATCCCACTTATTAGAATATTATTTAAAAGAATATCCTGCGCAACATATTACATTTCCAAAGCACCTAACTTTAATGAATTATTTTTTCCGGGTAATTTAATATCCCGCTTATTAGAATATTGGTTCAAAAATATCCTGCTTAATATAATACATTTTCAGTGTACCAAATAGTTGTAAGGTGCAATTTTGATCCCGGGTATTGGAATATCCTGTATATTAGAGTAACGGTTAAAAATATCCCGCATATTAGAGTATCGGTCAAAAATATCCCGTTTATTAGAATATCGGTTAAAAATACCCCGCATATTAGAGCATCGGTCAAAAATATCCCGCTTATTAGAACATTGATTAAAATTATAACGCATATTAGAGTATCGGTTGAAAATATCCCGCTTATTGGAATGTCGGTTAAAAATAGCACGCATATTAGAGCATTGGTCAAAAATATCCCGCTCATTAGAATATCGGTTAAAATTATAACGCATATTAGAGTATCGGTCAAAAATATCCCGCTTATTAGAATATCGGTTAAATGAAAATCCTGCTTGATATAATACTCTTTCACTGTACCAAGCAGTTGTAATGCATTATTTTAAACCCTGGTACTGATCCCACTTATTATACTATTTTTAGGCGGAAAAA
>JAXGGA010018594.1:0-21774 GCA_038373865.1 Uloborus plumipes | reverse complement strand
CCATAGTTTTACATAAAACTTGTTTCCTATTCGCCGAAGTTGAACCATGTGACCAAGCCCGTCATTTAGGGGGGCAGGGGGGGAGTCATTTGCCCCCCCCCCTGACTTTGAGAAATCAATGTATTTACAAATAGAAGTCGTGGTTTTTGTAGTTTTCTGGTGAACTTGTATTGTGTTTTTACCCTTTGCCCCCCCCTCCCCTCTCTAGAAAAATTTGAGATGACGTCCCTGCATGTGACTTAAAATCTTTGTTTAAGCTATTCCTAAGCCAATGATTGAACTTGCTCCCTCCAATTACTAATTCCTGCTCTAAGGGTTAGGATATGTAATAACAGTTCTCATAAGACAATTTTTTCTTTGCAATTAAAAACACGGTATTTAGTGTAGAAGGTTGTCGTTCGGTTTTCTATTAAAGTCATATATAAGGTGGCTTCTTCTAGTAAAAATGTGTCTGAAAAATCTATTGGGCACTAGTTACTAACTAAAATTTTGATTGGTTCACTGATTGGTTGATTTGGGTTTCGTAGCGCAAGCGTATCTATAGGCGACACTGCGCCAAACTACAAATTTGAATTTTGTAGTCTACCGTTCGCCATTTCATTCGCTCAGATTGCGGAGCAAAATTCACTGAAGTTAAATCATACTACATGCAGTTCTTCAGTTTTTACCACACACAGGAACAGTATGTGAAAAAAAAGTCAACAAGATTAGTAAAAAAAGTGTTGGAGGATTGAGGTGAAAATTTATTTTCTGTAAAGAGAAAAAATTTAATGCAAAACACAAGAAATGTCTAACGATGATGTAGAAGAAAAAAAGTTTGCAGAGCCAACTAGCTCCATATGGAATCAATAAGTGAACAAGACACAGAGGACCAATAAGTGAACAAGATTAGTAGAAAAAGTGAATCCATTCAGGCGGAACTTTATCCTCTGAAAAACATCGGGTAAAATTACGAAACTTTTAGGATATTTAGGACAAAGTTCAAAACATTAAGGGCCCTGCTCCACATCGACGTAAAGCAGAAAAATTGGGCAGAAGCGTAAAATTTTCTTTTTTCGGTTTCGGTCGCTTTTCGGTCGGACGCGTGCTCCACTTGGGCAGAATTTTTTTTCTGCGCAGAAAAAAGCGCCATCTGACGGAATAATCCTTGCATTTTCATTGGATATTTGATATTTAGATAACAAATAGGAAAAATACCTCATTATGAAGCATTATTCGAAATTATATGATTGGGTGAAAGATTGGCAACAAATAACCGAGTTTTAATAGTTATTTAATTTAGTTGGCATGGAATTACCCATCATGATTCAGCTTGTTATGAGCCAAGTCCTGTTTTTTTTACTTGGCGGTTTTTTATTTTCACTTTAAACGGATATATTTAGCGGAAACAAACCAAACTGGCTATAAAATTCCCATTCAAGTATTTTTTGTGAATTTCGCTAAGCATTGCATTTATTTTCTATTGTTTAAATCTTAAAAGTTGTTTTTTTTTTTTTATTTCAAGAAAAAAATAGCTTTTTTTTTTTTTTTTTGCTGTTGAAGAAAGCATACTAAGCATTAGAGGTGATAAAAAAAAAGCTTCGGAGTGTTGAGTAGATGTTTTGGCGAAAAATACAGCAAATGCAGCACGATGCCATGAAACTTGATTTGATGGTTGAATATATTATTTGTTGTTTTGAGTTTTTACATTTTAATGGACATTTTGCAATGGCTTTGGTGCTAATATTTTTGAGTAAACGCGTAGACAATGTTTCCGTACCGTTCGCAATTATACTATATATTCTGCGAAATGAATTTATAGCAACGCTATATTTCGGGGTCGTATTGAGTTTTCAAAATTATGACTGTTATTGTACCTAAAAAAAATATCAGTGCCTACTTACTTTGCCAAATAAATTAGACCCTCAAAGCCATGAAGCATTTATATATTTTTTGAATACGCCGTCAAAAATAAAACACGTAAGCCATAACTTAAATAAATTTAAAAAAAATCTTTAATACGTAAAATAACCTACACACTCTTTAATGAATCGCTAATCTTGAAAAATTTGCTATATTTAAAAATGGAAGTATTTATCAAAACACAAAACATTTCACTAAAACTTTATTACACAACATTAGCTAGTTTTATTATCGCCAAGCGATCCATAACTCAGCCAAAGGTCAAATCTTTTTTTTTAAAGCTCAATTAAAATAAGCAAATACACGAGCGGAATTAAACATATATTTCCAATCTCGCCAAGCAATCAATAACTTAGCAAAGCATGTCATAAATTGTAAGTTCTATTACAATGTAAAGCAGCCGAAGCACCATTATTTCGAATCTCGCCAAGAAACTAGACTTCCGTAATCCCGCCGAGTTTTGAATAAAATAATAAAAATCTCGCAAAGGACAGGAATTGTTGACATGATTACATATAACGAGATAGTGGACTTTAAAAGCCTCAACTGAAAGCTTATTTTAAGCCTTTCGCTAGTTGCCCCCCATTTTGCTTTTTCACTTGATTTTCTGTCATTAAGTATAATGGGTATTTTCTCACTTCTCCTTTTGAATATTTACCAAATGCACCTTCGTTAATGCAGTATAGCAATGGCGGCCGCCAAGGCTAGAAATGTTTACATCTCACGATGAATTTCTATTGGCTGTTGGATAAATTAAAAATGCAAAATTTTTCGGTCCTCTATTACGCCGTGATTACGCCGCGTAAAAAGGAAAGTACCCGGATTTTCAGTTTCTGCCTTCAGTTTCGGTCGCGTTTTACGCTGATGTGGAGCATGGCCCTAAGAGTTTTTTTTTAATAAAAGGAAATACAGTAAAATTAGGCCAACCTCAATCCTTGTTATTAGCCACCCTTTGAAACCTTTAAATGGCCATAAATGACTAAAACTAAGATTGAGAAAATATTTCTAGTTTAAAAGCTAAGTATTTCCAGTTTTATTCTGGAGAAATCAAGCAGAGCCAACGTGATCCTGGAAGTTTTAACCTTTAGTAAATGTTAAATCTTTTTCTCAGTGCCACAATATTTCCTTTATCTAAACATAATGAGCGAAAATTATAATGTTCTTTCGTATGTACTACTTGAATGGAGCTCTTTCTTCTTTAGTACTAACCATCATAATCATTATTTACCTTCTGGGACTCAAAGCAATCCTTACATGCATATAAACTACCGTATTAAGATCAGCTATATAAGTTGAAAACAAGTGTTCTAGGGGTGTGACCCCCAAAACTGTGCCTCCAATGCTACTAGAAAGACGATGGTGAGAGTGATACATGAACGGATTTAAAAATCGATCTCCAAGTTTAGTAATTTAATTTCGTACAATAACTGCTGCAAAAAATTATCAGAAAACTTGACTAAATATGTTAAACGAAATACAACCATATTTTTTGACCAGGAAGTTAAATTGTCAAAGTTCAAGAACCTCAATAAGTGAACGAAATGCGAAATACAGTCCTGTTTTTCGAGAAGGAATTTAAAATTGTCACAGTTCAAGGACCTTGATAAGTGAACCATCTATTATCAAGCACACACCACAAGTCACCGAATGCCACTAAACAGTAAATTCATCCTTTTAACTCGATGTCCCTACTGAGCTGTGACGGTTGTGGGATGATTAAATCCGGACAGCAGGGGTGTATTCAACAAAAATATATTTAAAAAGAAAAAAAAAAGCAGTGCATGAGCAATTTTAAGCGTCTCACACTATCATTAAATTTCTGCTTAAAATTAAAAAAAAAAAAGTTTGCAAGATAGAACAGTCAAACCCAGTTCTAATGACTTCAGTGACTGCAAATTCAATAAAAGTATCAAATTTTAAAAATCTGGCATATTTCCATGCATTTTAATGTTAAAGTAAATCAGAAACAGCAACATAATTGAAATGGCTGTTCAAATTATTCTGAGGCATTAAATACACATTTACCTGTTAGCCTCTACCTTTTACCATAAGCCAGCTTCGAAAATTAAACCCTATTTAGAAAAAGTTTATAGCAAAACACAAGAAATGTCTAGTGATGATGCAGAAGACCAAATGTTTGCTTAACCTCCTCCATATAGAATCAAGAAATCAGGGCCAAAGAGATACCATATAAGACTAGTTGGAAACTGAAAAAGAGGGAGGGGATTCCACTCTGAATCAGGCAGGAGTAAAATACTTTTTATAAGTTTTAGCGGGGGGGGGGGGGGCAGGAGCTCTTGGCGTCCCTGAAAGAAGCTTTACTAACTATTTTATTTTCCTTCCTTTGATCAAGTTAGATGGAAATAATCATAGGTAGAGATATTGGACAAAGCGATGAAAATAAAGAACAGGAAGGTAATTTTATAGTTCCATTTGGGAAGTGTTTAAACAACAAGTAGTTTCTTCAATACTTTTAAAATACATCCTGTCAACACATTTTTTCTTCTTCTTTGTCAATATACGGAAAACAGACTGGTCTTTAAACTGAACCCTTTATTCTAGAAATAAGCACAAATTACGGGAAACTGACCAAGACAAATGACAGAAGTCTTAACAAGAGGAAGAAACTGTTGCAGTATTTTAAGATCTCATATGTCAACCTTTTTGTCGTGTTTAAACATAAAAAATGATTGACGAATAAATTTACTAAAATTTGGTAGACTACGTTGAATTAGTTTGGAGAAGTTGTATATTTAAATTGCAGCATTTAGGTTACAATAAAAGTTTTAATAACGAAACAGTTGCTTAAGCAATTACATTATTGAATACTGGAGATGTTTTGGATAATGCAGTCAATAGATAAGGAAAATGAAAGATAAACCAAAAATCAACAGCCACAACTACTTTCAAGAGTAAAAAGAGTTAAATTCGAATAACAAACTTCCTAAAGAAGACATCGCTCAAAACGACGAAATCAAATTAAATATGAGCAGAAATGCAATTTGTCCAAATTAGTCACAGCTTAAATTCTAATAACAAAATCGCAAAAACATTCTAACTAAAAAATCAGTGGAAGATACCATGAATACATATAAACTATAATCAAACATACAAACTAAGAAACACTGTGTACTATCACGGCTGCACATTTTAACGCCAAGAGGAATTTGTGATTTCTTTCCATGAGTTTTAAGTTAAATTAACTACCATATTTATGAAACAGAAACAACGTTTACTTCACTTATTATTAAGCTAAATAAACTGAAATAGAAATGATAACAGCCGAAGTTGAAAAAATTAAAGAAATAATCGATGCATACCCATACCAGGCAAGTTCAGAACATTTAAGTGGTTAAACTCTTATTTTCATTCCAAGAGAAGAATTTTAGGGTTGCTGCAACGTTCTTGGCGATAGTCATCAAAAACAGGCCAATGTTCATCTCACTGTTGACTTTAATTACTTCTAAGAACGCTGAAACCAGGTGTTCGCAGTTTCATTGGTGGTGGTTGGACTGTCGAGCAGGATGGAAAATTGCTCAGCTGTCTTTGAGAACTTCAATGTTTTTCCCTCGCTCTTCACAGTTAGTATTCTTTTAATAAAATATGCAGATAATTATACCCTTTGACCCTTTTCCTAGAGGTAACAACGATGAAGGGGCTATGCCTAAGGTGACTATTTATTTATTATTTCCTCAAACATGGCAAATCCCTTCACAAAAATTTGAAATATTTTAAAAAAGATAAAAGCACCTACTAATATTTATTTCATCGTTGCAGGACTCAAACTAATAGAGCAATCGGTGAACCAGAGCTCACCGGTTCCTTTTTTTTTATTATAAGGAACCTTTGAATTGATTACTGATTAGTCATTCTATTGATACTCACCGCACTAACCACTGACGTCATCAAATGACCTAAAGATAATCCAGTAGCTCTATTCGCACATGACCTATTAAATCACTTTAGCATTTTAACCTCAAAGTCAATCAAAACTTTAGACCCAGTTTCAAATACACTAAATAAATTGATTCGAACCCGTCTCAATTAATTTTATGAGAAGAAGTCCCAAGTAAAGCCACAACTCGCTCAAGATTTGCTTAAAATAAAGAAATATATTGTAATTATTCAAGTCATCTAATTTGTTTTATTTTTATGAAACTTTCATTTTACATGACACTTTAATGACAAATAATTGAGACATATTTCGCGATAATTAATTTTCAATATATTCCGTTGAAATAAAGAAATATTTAATCATATTCGACTAGGAAATTAAACAATACTTCAAATTCTTCTACACGACTGCCAACAACCCATCAGAAGTATTCAAATGTAATCAATATTGAATTCCCTGTTCGTTTGCATTCATTAGTTTTGAAATATTTCAGAGTCCTTGTCAGATTAAAGGATTTCATTAGGGGGAAAGAAGGTCATTATACCTCGCAATTATTTGCATATGTTTAATTACGTGATTAAATTATTATTTGGTGCAATAACTTTTTTCTTTTTGTCACTTAATCTCAATTAGAAACAGAATTATGTGGCACTGGGGAAGATGCAAGATTTTCAATGATAATCACAAAATGGAGGTATGCTCCATTTCTTTGCTTCTCAATCATCAACCCCAAAGACGTTCTCTTTGGGGAGGGGGATTATTATTTTTTATTTAAAGCTTTACGTTAGTTGTACTGGGTTTTTAGTGCAAGAGCGTCAATAGGCTGCACTGCGCCAAACGATAATATTGTAAAGTTAAAACAGAAGAATAGATGCGAAAATTAAAATTACTTTAATTGCAAGGAACATAAAACTTCTAAAATTTTTAAAACATTTCCGAAACAGACATATATACGAAGTTGAAATTTTTAATTAGTAATGCGGAAAAAAAAATAAGCTTCAAGTGGTTAGACGGTTTTTTCGTAAGAAAGACGAGTTGGGGGGAGAGCTTGAAAAAAGCTCAAGTAACACAATCTCTCAGTTTTAGATAGGTTCCGCAAACAATAGAAGGAAAATTTTCAATGTCTTTTGTACTGTCCGTCCATGAAAACCGCGCCTAGCAAACTATTCCACTTAAAAAGGGGTGATTGGTTATGAGTGGAAACTTTCCGAAGTTTTCAATTTTCAACTTGCATTTGCTATCCTTTTGACATATTCAACTAAATTATGTGTTTGAAAGTAGCATCTTTCTACGTCGCTTGATACGACTCAAGATGCTTCTTATTATTCTTCCCCTTATTGTTATCTTACCTATTTATTACCACTATTTTGTTAAGATCAGAGAAGACGAGACGCATGTGTGAATGCGCCGAAGGTTTTACCTAAGAAATGGAGACAATATCATTTACTAAAATAAATACAACTTAAACAGTACAGTGTGTGACATATATAGTACTAATACGGCCATTCTATTAACGAGTACAACTTCGCCCAATGGGTTATATTTGACACGATGATATTTCTCACTGAGCTAACAAGAGAACTGCACGAATAGTGTAAGTGAAAAAAATAAATAGGAAGAAATCGAAAAAGTCTATTAAATGTTTTTTTTTTTTTTTTTTGACGCATTAATTACTGTCTAAAAATTTTTCGTGCGACCTCCGAGACATCTGCGCACGCGCCAAGTCTCTTCGGACTTTCTCGAAATAGGGGGGAAAAGCAACGAGGAAGTAGTAAGCGAACAAAAGCTAAAGGCATCGGATAGTGCGCATCCTAAACCTATCTCCCCTTTTTCAGATGGAAGCGTCCGTGGCTCCCAGGCGCACAATACGCAAACAGACAGTACGTTCTCTTGTGTCTCCGTTATCAAAAAACGAAGTCTCAAAAGTACTGTCTGTTTGCGTAATGTGCGCCTGGGAGCCACGGACGCTTCCATCTGAAAAAGGGGTGATAGGTTTAGGATGCGCACTACCCGATGCCTTCAGCTTATTTTCCCTTACTACTTCCTCGTTGCTTTTCCCCCCTATTTCGAGAAAGTCGGAAGAGACTTCGTGCGTGCGCAGATGCAGCGGAGGTCGCACGAAAAATTTTTATACAGTATGTTGAAATTTATAAGAAAGTCGACAGTAAAAACTTGCGAAATATCATAAGTCATCACCGTCTGCATCTGGTAGATATCTATCTGAGAAACGCGCCTGCGAAAGGTGTCATCCATTTTTCACCGAAACGATTTTGGCGACTTTTCATATTGTTTCAGCTTAACTTAAGGTCCCATATTTGGATATCGAATACACGAGGCAAATAATTTATCCGTCAAAAAAAAATGTGTCAATTTAATCTTCGATTGATAAGTATTTGTTTGTTTCATTTTTTCACAATTCGTTTCTCTCCTTAGTCGATCAACAAATCTGCACCTCAGAACCAAACTAGCGTAGTCACATCATCGTTACTTTTCAGGAAAGCTCACACACGATTTTCGGACGCATGCAGAGTATAGGACTCGCGCTCTTTTTGCGCTGCTAAATAATTGTGAAGGAAATTCTTTGAAGAATAACGTTCTCATGGGTCGATGCGGAATAAGATTCTAAGTACATTGCAAATATAATCTGAAAATCGCCATTTTTTGGACTTACGCTGGTCTGGCTCCGAGGTGCAGAAATATAATCGGGCAATGTCTCACTGTGATCTTTCGATTGCTATACTTACGGTCTGATTTTCTTAGGTAAAACCTTCCGTCTATTTACGCATGCGTCAGGTCTTCTCTGATCTTACGAAAATAGGGGTGATGGGTAAGTAACAATAAGGGGAAGAATAATAAGAAGCATTTTGAGCCGTATCAAACAACGTGGAACGATGCTAATAAAATCGGCAGTTTGAAGAAGGGAACAAATCCAAAAAGTAGTTTTTTGGGAAATCGAAAAAAAACCTTCTAAAATACTGAATTATTTTTTTGATTCATTTGTAGCATTATTTACCTTTAAAGTAATTGGATGTATTTTAAATTTTAAGTTTATCTATTGTATGTAAGGATTTACGGGCCATCAAAGTCGTTGGATTTGTTCCCTTCTTCAAACTAATGCGATGGTATAGGGATTTTAAAGTAAAACAGTTTACAGGTATGATGTTTGTTTGAAAAAGTCTTTGTTTAATGAAAGATTATTGTAACAAAATTTTAAAAAAATGATTAGGACAACAAACTAATCAAAAAATCAGGAGTATTATCAAACTCAAAGTTAGAGATGCTGGATGACATATTTGAGAACTTTCACTAAGAAATTTCAAAACTGAATTTTTTTTCAAAACAAAATAGGTAGGTTATGATAGAATTTGTTATTCAACAGAGTGATAAAGATTCACGGCAACAGTGCTGCCCCCTAGCCATAGGTTTGCGGAATTAGTTGGAAAAAGGGAACTAAGAACGGACTTCTTCCTTTCTTCCAACTCACATAGATTTAAATGCTGCGTCAATCAATGTTGGAGGCTGGTTTTTGTTCTTTTCTTCTATCTAACATGTGTATCCACAGTAGGAGATATACAATCACGAAAAAACCCAATTTTGAAATGTTGGTCTTCGTCCCTTCTTCAAACTGCCGATTCAATTCCAAATACATAGTTTAGTTGAATGTCAAAAGGATAGCAAATGCAAGTTTTAAATTGAAGACTTCAGAAAGTTCCCACTCACATTATTAAGAAGCATTTTGAGCCGTATCAAACAATGTAGAACTCATTGGCTTAGGGTAATCGCAGATTACGTAATCGATTACATTTTTTGTAATCTTAATCATAATAATAATTTGGAAATGGGACACTCGTAATCGTGTAATCGTATTTTAATCAAGTATTTCTTAAGTAATCGTAATTGTAATCTTTCTTTCAATAATCGTAATTTGACCTTTCAATCGTGTAATCTGAAGTTTTTTTCAAAAAATTCACATAAAATTTAATCTTAGTTTATGCTTCATTTTTAATCAATGAGTATATAAAAAAAGAAAAAGTTGTGCATAAATAGATTTTTAAAACATTTTTTATGTTTAAAAAATGTTAAAATTTACTTAAGAATTTTTCAAAAATTTCCTTTGAGAATTTTATTCTTAAGAATTTTATAATTCCAATATTGCCATACAATTTATAAATTGCCAGTTTATATTTTTCGTGATAGTAAATTTTTACCAAAATGAATAAATGGTTAATTTAACAGACTATAATAAAAAATATTACTTGCTCCGGATATTGTATGATATTTTAAAGAAGGTTTAAATTTTACATGCTTCGTTTTCTTTCCGTTTAACTAATAAGGTGCAATGAAACTTGGCTCCTCTAACAAAAATTTCTGGATCCTCCTCTCTCTCTATATATACCTCCCGAAGCTGTAATCGAAATCATAATCGGCATACAAAAATCGTTTATTTTATGCCTTTTCTACATAAACTAATCGTTGCTGTAATTGTAATTGCGATTTAGCGTAGGACTGTAATCGTAATCTCCACTTTTTCATGCTCGTTATTATTTTCGATTATATTTTCTAGTAATCGAATCCAAGCCTGCTCACAACCCATCACCCTTTCTTTTTTAAGTGGAATGGTTAACGAGTGCTAGGCACGGTTTTCACGGACGAATAGTACTGGGATATTTTTCATTGTTCCATTATCGTATGGTTTCCTGGTTAGTTTTAAATTCAACTCATTCCTTCTGAAGTTCAGAAACATTGCTTCTTCGTTCATGGGCTGCAATAGCGACACAGCTCAAAAAAGCATGAGACAAGCGGATTTAATGCTTCCATTGCAACGGGAAATGCGTAAGAAATGCTTAAATTTGTTGCCTTATATTGAATTTAAAAAAAATGGGTACTGTCCGTCCATGAAAACCGCGCCTAGCACTCGCGAACCATTCCACTTTTTAAAAAAAAGGTGATGGGTTGTGAGTGGGAACTTTCTGAAGTTTTCAGTTTAAAATTTGCATTTACTATTTTTTTGACACATTCAACTAAACTATGTACTTAATTTACATCGTTCTACATTGTTTGATACGGCTCAAAATGCTTCTCAATATTCTTCCCCTTATTGTTATCTTACCTATTCCCCCTATTTTAGCAAGAAAAGAGAAGACCTGACGCATGCGTAAATGCGCGGAAGGTTTTACCTAAGAAAATTAGACAGCAGTTTCTAATTTACACTTGTTTTTAGTCCGAAACGCATCTTTTTGAAGTTATGCCACTATTTAATCCCATGAGCTACTAGTTAAATGATCTTGCACACTACTATAGTTAGTGCACACCTATGCTGGCAGTATCGTAATGCTATGATTAGGATCTATTTGGCCTTAACAATGTTGCCAAATTAGTTTTGCCTCAACTATAGAGTGTTATTTCGATAACATAAAGCAATAATTTGAGTCAAGTTAGAAATTCAAAGCAGTGATGTTTTATTGCAAAATTTTAAGAATATTTTACAAAATTCACGAATTTTGAATTTAAATCCGTTATACTTTGTTCAAAGTTCAAAGAATATTAACGAAACTCAAGAATTCTTATCTATGAGAAGGGAGGGACTCTGCTTCCCACCAAAAGTCATCTCCTCTTCTACCACTCGGTCACACCTACCATAAATGAAATACATTAACACGAATTTTAATTATCTCCCTATAGAAATGAATTCATTTAAATGACATATTTTGTGCATCACAATAAAGATTCATAGTCATTACTCGAAGTAAATTCATCCTCATCTCATGCATAAAAGTTGCAAGTTTAATGAGTTTGCTGCCTACCTTAGTCCCAAAGTCGACGGGATTCGAAATTAACCTCACAAAAGACTTTTGTATCTTGAAGTACAATAGAGAGTCTCTGCATTCAAAACGCGAATTTTCTGCTAAGTTATATTTTAATGAATGGCAACTTACACCGACAGACGACAAATGGGGAAATGAATATCTAATCGCCACCCCCAATAACGAAGATTGAGTCTAACGTCAAAATGTGTTTTCTGTTAATTCATTGCATGTTCTTAATTTTTTGAAGATTGCGATAACATGAGTCAAATACTTTCATGAACATTTCGGAATAAGTTTAACGAATTTGTGTCGTTCAATATTATATAACTTCCATAATAATGGTTATTTAACTATGGTCTTCAGTAGTTTATTAAGAATGGAATCATATTTTATTGTCTTAAAGAAATATTATGAGTATAAAACTTTGTTTTCTGATAAATTTATAGTAAACACGTGTTTCAGTGTGTCATATTATAGAGAACTTTTCATTTCTTTTAAGGGCGATTCTCTGTAAACTCATAATTGGCTGTCCGGACCGAGTATTTTAAAAATAATAATGTGTGATAAAGTAATTATCGCTCTTAATACAAGTAAAGCATTCATATTTTGTAGCCCAATTGTATTTGGAGCGATAACAATTTAATTTTTGTTCTAGAAATTATATATATCTAAGCACCAAAAACACAGTCCCCTGGCTGTCCCAATCCAATAGTTCAACACTTGAAGGAAATATTTCAAAAACCTATTAACACTACATACATTTGGCAATTAATATCTAAAAATAGAATAATGCAACTGTATCATTTTATGATATAAAGTCTAATTACGTGTTTCTAAAACTTAAAATTGTAATGTAAATTCTGTCCGGAGATTTTTCAAACAGTCCCCTGCCGCAAATTCAAAGCTCCAATAGAAAAAATCTGTTGCTCTTGCAAATGTTTTTTGTCATGAAGTTTAACCTTTTAACTGTCATGCCCGAGATAATCTCGGGCACAGCACTGGTGTTCGAAAATGTCACGCCCGAGTATTACTCGGGGTATTTTTTTTTTTTTTTTGAGTGCATTGTATTGTTGTACCCGAATATATTTGGGTGATTCTACGATCAATGCGTTTTTTGTGTCCCCAAAGAAAAAATAATCTGTTTAATTTCACACTTATTATATCACTAGTAGCCGCTATTTTTATGATTGTAGTGGTAAGGGCCAGACGAAATTTCAATTTTTGGGGGGTTTATCGATACCAGGGGAAAATGCGTTGCCAGGGGAGTGACACTATTGGCGGAATTCTGGTTTGATTTACAATTATTTCAATTATTTTTCGGTGTAAAATGATAGTATAGACTCATTTCTATAAGACCTGTAATCAAAAAAAATTTTCACGTTGTAATAAAATGAAAAATTTAATCCTGAAAACACGATATGTTGCATACAAGTCGCACCGCAGATCCCAAATAAAAATACTTCCCGCATTATTTACGTTCATTCAAATTGCTTTCACAGGGGCAATTAGGATTAAAAATGAAATTAATTATGCTTATATCACAGTTTTAATGTATATTTACCCTTTTTTTGAACAAAAATGCCAGGGGAGTGACGCCAGAGAAGTGACAAAATCACACATTACCTATAAAAACAGCATCACGCGTTCTTCTTACCAGAACTTCAAGTAAACCGTGATGTCTGCACACAATAAGCATTACATTTTACATACGCATACTTATGTAACGATGAAATATCAAAAGTTATACTTACCAGGGCAAATACTACAGCGACTGGCACAGTAAGCTTTGAGGCACTTTCAACAAGAACCGATGCAATAATATTCGATTTTTTTTAAAACCTCTTAGCTTGCTTTTAACTTTACTCAGTATTACACTGGTTATTCGCAATCAACATCATTCTTATGCATTTTTTATACTAAATTTCAGTCTTTGAAGTTCGCCAGGTGGAGGTGACACTATTGATATGGCCCGTTGAAAAGTGTATTTTTTTTTAATAATAATAAATATTTTTTCAATGTTTACTGATGAAATTGGTTTCTCTGTTAATGTAAGTGTATGATTATGGCAAAAAACATTATGCCACGTTAGCAAAAATTGAGCGTCGACATGTTTGTATAAAAACTAGTATTTGAACATGACAGGGGAGTATACATTTATGACTATTTTCGGCTGTAAATGCTAAAATAAAATAATTGCAGTGAATTAATTGGGTGGTCCATATAAAAGATAATAGTCTGTAATGCTTCAGCATGCAAAAACATTATTAAAATCAGTTTTACATGAAGTTTTTCCATTGGCCGTCTGAATTCAAATAGCGTAGAATGACCCATATATCGGGAGAAGTTTATCGGCTTCATCTCTTTGTCAAACCCGACTGTTTCTCAGGTTTGTGCTTGGAAAAGTGTTTCCAGTTATACCACACAAGACTGAATTACTGAAAGGTATTCACTTTTATTTATTTATTTTTTATTTATTTTTTAGAACATGTTTTTTTTTCTCATTTTTAGAAAATAATGCTCCACTAGAAGCGAACTTGACAACGCCATGTTGAGTGGCAGCCGCCTCAAGCAAATAAGCAGCGGCTACAAAACTTTGAATATTTTAATCATGTCCTTCAAAATATCAATTTTTAACTACTAAGTATATTTTATTTTGGATTAAATATTTGATTTTTGCAATAAAAAATTTGACAATTTGTGCACCCAAATCATCAAAATAACTTGACAGTTAAAAGGTTAAAGCAATCAGTGTGAATTTGCTAAAATTGCTGAGAACGGTGTTAAAACGATACTTTGTTTAGTTTGAGACTCACATTTGTGATAAAAGTATGCATCAGGGTCGTTGCGAAAACAGTCCTCTGGAAAGTGATTTTATTAATGTCAATTAATTTAATTATAAAACATATTAGTTATGTCCATCATTTGTGCCTAAATTTATAGGTAGTCTCGTAATTATGTTCCAATAGTTTTGCAGATATTACACAACAAAGAGCAAAAACACAGTCACCTGGCACAGTCCCCTGCCTAGTTATACTAGGCGGGGGACTTACCCCCTATCATGATTTATCAGATAAACACAAACTTTAATCGGTCCTCTTTCAAACCAAAGTAATAGATTCATTTTCTGAGCAGTAGTTTTATAATTATACGAGTATTTCAAAAAACCATGCCCGGACAGATTTCTTGTGAAAAATGACGTGTTTAACGAGAATCACCCCTAAATCATGGCACGACACAGGCAAACAGATCTGCAATATATTTTATGGGCGATTCTCTGTAAACTGGTAATTGGCTGTCCGGACTGAGTATTTTAAAACTAATAAAGTAATTATCGCTCTTAATACGAGTAAAGCATTAATATTTTGTGACCCAATTGTATTTGGAGTGATAACACTTTAATTTTTTTTCTCGAAATTATCTAAGTGCCAAAAACACAGTCCCCTGGCTGGCCCAATCTCATAGTCTAACTATTAAGGATAGTATTTCAAAAAACCTATTAACACTACATAAATTTGGCAATTAATATCTAAAAATAGAATAATGAAGCTATATTTTTCTTATGAAATAAGGTATAATTACGTATTTCTAAAACTTAAAATTGTCATGTAAATTCTGTCCGGAGTTTTTTTAAACAGTCCCCTGCAACAAATTCAAAGCTGTAATACGAAAAATCTATAACTTTTGCAAATTCTTTTTGGCATGAAGTTTAAAGTAATCAGTGTGAATTTGCCAAAATCGCCGAGAACGGTGTTGAAACGCTACTTTGCTTAGTTTGAGAGCCACATTTGTGATGAAAGTATGCATCAGGGTCGTTGCGAAAACAGTCCTCTGGGAAGTGATTTTATTAATGTCAATTAATTTAATTATAAAACATATTAGTTATTATGTCCAAGATTTGTGACTCAATTTATAGGTAGTCTCGTAATTAATTATATTCCATTAGTTTTGCAGATATTACGCAACAAAGAGCAAAAACACAGTCACCTGGCACAGTCTCCTGCCTAATTATACCAGGCGGGGGACTTACCCCCTATCATGATTTATCAGAAAATCACAAACTTCAATTGGCCCTCTTTCAAACCAAAGTAATAGATTCATTTTCTGAGCAATAGTATTATAATTATACGAACATTTCAAAAAACCATGCCCAGACAGATTTCGTGTGAAAAATGACGAGTTTACAGAGAATCGCCCTTATAGCATGTAGAGTTGGTCTTTCACGAAATAGATATAACCCAATTTTTTGCAATCAATGTACTTCAGAGCTAATGCTTACTCAAAACCCGCAACACGAGATTTTTCGAATACGAAACGTGAGGTGTCAGAACTTTGTTTGACAATCTCTGTTTTTTTCTTCTTTTGGATCAATAAGAAAGGAATTCCCAAACATAAGTCTAAAAGTCTCTATGTTAGTGTGTATGAATAACCACACCGTATTGTAAACTAATTTTTTTCATTCTAAATGCGTAAATTAAACAGCAAGGGCATTTCAGCTCCTTGATTCATCTAAATTTACTGAAGATGGGAAGAGAAATTTTATCTTAAAATCAAAGAAAGACTTTATGCGTTGTAAAAAATTTATGACATTTTTTAAAATGTTACATTATTAGTTAACTTTTTTACGTAGGAAAAGTTAATGCGTACTTTAGAAATTCGTTAAGACAGTATGAGGGATGTTTGCAAATGTCTACTATACATACCCTTTTTACGACGCAAAAATTCGAATTTCAACATATAACTCACCTACGTTCACTCACTTATCCCCCAATTAGTTCCCCATATTCTATCAGAACAGTTTCAAAGATTCCATCTCAGTAATTACCTTTTTAAATTATTGGAGAAAACATGTTAAGTAAAACGACAGTTTCATTAAAATACTGACATTTTTAGAGCTTGAAAAATAAAAGAAGTATACTAACATTAATTTATTTTGTTTTCAAAAATAGAATTGTGCATGAATCCCTCCTCACCCCAGAAAAAGGAAACATTTAAGAATTCAAAATAAGAGCTACTCTAAAATGGAAAAAAAAATTCCGAAATCTTAGCCCTTTAAAAATAATGACTTGAAATATTTTCGGAAACAAACTTTTATAGTCTCTAACATCGGCTTTTAACGAGGAAAGAAAATAAGAGCTTTATACTGAAGGAGTTTTTCGATTGTGGGAAGTAAATTGCAACGAAGCAAACATACAATATAAAAATACAATTGGGAAAAAAAACATTGGTATTTTGCATCGGTAACTTCAGAAGAAGTTTAAACCAGCGTAGCATAACAGAATACAAAAATATTTTCCTACGAGCTGTATGGTAATTTCAGTAATTGGTTGAAAACCAATAACAACCCCGAAACCCAATGAATGTGGACAGTATTTTTCCAAGTTCAACTCTTACACGAGAGATTACGGAGATTTATTCATCCTGTTTTGTGTGATTATAGTACAAAAATTACTAATCATAACAGGAGAGACTGGCTGTGTGGCGCGGCGTTGCAAGAGCTACCTTAGAAATGAAAACTATGTTCAGTGATGCATCCACTTTCGGTAGAGAAAAAACTCGCTGCCACAGCGGCTCGCTAGGTGGTGCTTCGCTCATTTACTTTGTTCCTGCATCAAAAAGTCATTCGAATTATTGAAAGGAATTAAGATGAAGTTGTGAGAAAAGTTTCAACGTTCTGGCACGGTTCCAACTCTACGCGCGATAGAGAGATGATTGCGTAACAGCGACTTTACTTTCTGCTTCCGAAGGTATGACAATGTAGGAAAAAAAACTCATTGACATCTCCGTAAATAAAAATCGTATAACTACGGTATTGGTCGTTTTTTTTTTTTTTTTTTTTTTCAGAAAAGAAAATGTGGAATCGAATGGTACCTCGTTCGGTTCTCTACTTCTGGCGGTTTATGAGGAGTTCAAACTTCAGAGAGACAGACCCGACCAGATTTTAATAAGAAAGAAGATGAACATGAACACGTTCTCTTTTTTTTTAATTACTTTTATGGGGTATAAGAATTTAACTCTGAGCGAGTGCCATGATGTTTCTGTAATGTAAGAGCTACTTTTACACTTAACGACACGATAACCACGAAAATTGGTAGACAATGCAACTGCGATTACACTGTTAAAAAATTTCCTGACATTTTACGGTAAAAGTTACTGGCATCTATGTTGCCAGTAACTTTCACCGTAAAATCCAATTTTACTGTAAAATTTTACGGTAGGGAAAAGTAGAGTTAAAAAATGCAAGATGCAAGTAGCTAGGATCGAACCCAAGACGCAGTTATCGCACTTCGCTTCTATATCCACTGTACCAAATAGACCACACATGGCGAACAGAAATTGAGTATTAAGTGCTTCGCTCAGTAAGTCACGTGGTTTATCAACTGGCGCTGTAATCGTTTCTTTTTTATGGTACAATTTACTGTAATTATTTTTGTTACTGTAAATGCAACATTTTACAGTAATATTTACCATAAAAGTTTCCTGAATTTTTAACAGTGTAGTACGGTATCGTGACCTCTATTGCACCGTTTTTTTCATTCAACCGATATCGTTCCGTATGCCATTGCTATTTATCGCTCCCTCTAAAAGAATAACAGATGAATAGTTCTCGGACTGACGCGAAAGGAAAGTCGGCCCTAGAGCCGCTATATGAGTGATTCTACGATGAATGAGTTTGTAACCCCAACGAAAAAATAATCTGTTTAATTTCACAATCATTATATCATTAGTCGCCGCTGTTTTTATGATTGTAGTGGTAAGGGCTAGACGAAATTTCAATTTTGTGGGGTTTTATCGATCCCAGGGGAAAATGGTATGCGCCCAAAATGTCGCGGGCCAAAATGTCGCTGCCAAAATGTCGCCGGGAAAAAATGTCGAAGGACCAAAATGTCGCGGGCCAAAATGTCGCCGGTCCAAAATGTCGCCGGTCAAAAATGTCGCGTGTCCAAAATGTCGCTGGTCAAAAATGTCGCCGGTCAAAACGTCGCCAATTCAAATGTCGTCAGACAAAAATGTAGAAGGTCCGATATTGATACAGTATCAAAAATTAAAATATATGAAAAGGCTTTTTTACACCGAATTAGCAAAAAATTGATAATTGCTGTTGATGAACGTGTGCGTTAACAATAGTATGGACTAAAATTTTTGAAAATACTAAAAAAAATTTACCCTTTCGGCTTGTAACTGTTTCGAGCGCTTTCCAAGAAACAAATAGTTTTCAAACAAGCGTACGTTCTTTATTTACAATAGCTTATTTCACCGTAACTCGCTATCTACCAACTTAAAAACGAATAAATTAGCAGCCCAAGCCAAGTTTAATTGATATCGAAAGAAAAATTTGTGTGTTAAAAAAGAAGTTGAAGAACAGTGAAATGAATAAGACAGATGTACAATGTTTGAAACTTGGTTTCTGTTAAAATTTTTTACATGATCGAAAGCAAGTCTATATTATTTAAATAATAGAGGTCTTTTTATTTCTTCTTCATAAAATGTGTAAAAGAAAGTATTGGATCACTGAAAAATTGTCAATTTAGAAGAATTTACACTTTCTGACGTGTGCTGAATTCAATTTTATCGTTTATTTTTTTAAGGGAAAATGTGTAAGTGTGTATCTGTGTGACCCATTTTTGGGGGGCGACTCTACCACAAAACTTAGTGCGTGAATTAGAATGAAATTTGGTACATACATGTACCAACCAATATGTGATTCAGTGCTGATTGGTTTTTGCCGCTAGTTCTTCAAAGTTTTTACGTGCAAGAATGTAATGGAACGTTTTTAGCATAGCGTGATTAATGTCTGAAGAAGGTTCAGACGAAATAAAATAAAAATTGGCCCATGGGAAGCCTTCAGAAGATACGCCACATCATCGAGGAAGCAGAGCAATTGAACTTTTTATTTTTCATTATTTGTAAGTGATGTATATCAAGAAGTAATGCAAGTATTCAGACAAAATTTTGTTTGTAGAATGGTCTTAAAGGGAGAGATGCTTATTCATTTCTGGCGTTAATCAGCTCAGACATGGTTCTGTACCTTCGTTACAATCAGTATTTAAATGTGGAGTTGAATATAATACCATTTTTTCTCTTGACATTTCACCTCCCCTTCCACCACTCAGTTGTTACAAAGAAAGCAATAATTCCATGAACTAATTTGATTTCAAACGTCCCCAAACAACTCTTAAAAAAATGTTCTATAAGAAAATTGCCGGCTACGCGGTGATTAAACGGTATTCCGTTTTTGCAAAAAAAAAAAAAAAAAAAAAAGCCTTTACAGCAAATTTAATTGTTTAATTTCTTTGTGTGAAAAAAAAAGAAATAATCCTAAATATAGTTTAAAAAAACTAAAAAATACGCTTTTAGAGTAAATCAAATTCAAAAGAAGATTTTGAAAACTGTTGAATATCCGCTAAGTTTACATGCACTTATAATATGCATTTTGTGGACGATCGATGCCGAACTCAGAATTAATGTCAAATGCACTTATTATACATCAACATGCAATATAGTTTAGCCTTTCGTAATAATAATGGTATTAAACATATTACTTTTATACGTTTGTAAAGAACGTGAATTTTATTTTTGACTTAGAGTTACATACATACAAACGAACAAACGAAAACACCTACATGTGAAACTAGTAAAGCGTATTAAAAAACGAAGAAATTTAGCGTCCCTGGGCCCTAAGTACAGCCCTGAAAAAACTACGGCATTATTTTGGTACTGAAATAATTTAAGCTTTAGAAGAAATCAATTTAGTTAACTTAAGCTAATTTTCTAAACTGCTACGTTTAAAAAAAGTTACTAAACAGGTGTATTTATCATATTGTGACAAGCTTATTAGTAAAATTGAGCTACATAATTAAGCTGCATTGAATTTGTGAATTACTGGAAACATTAAATCTGTACTATACACTTAGCGTCATTTTGGAACGGATATATTTTGGACCTGCGTTATTTTGGACCGGCGACATTTTTGACCATCGACATTCTGGCCCGGCGACATTTTTGACCGGCCACATTTTGACCACGCGACATTTTGGCCCGCGACATTTTGGGCAGGCGACATTTTGGACCGGCGACATTTTGGCCCGCGACATTTTAGCCCGCGACACTTTGGCTCTACGACATTTTGGCTCGGCGACATTTTGGACCGGCGACATTTTAGCCCGCGACATTTTGGTTGGTTGGTTGGTTACTTGAGGTTTACTGGCACAAAAGCCTTCATAGGCTATGCTGCGCCAAACGATGATAACCCAAAAAGCATATAAAAATTTAAAACTATTTTTAAAACAGACATATAAATGACGTTTAAAATCTGAACTGATGAAGACAAAAAGACATATTTTTAAGTAAATTCAGAAATAAATAACTAAAACAAGGACAGAATACACAAAACAAAGATAAAACCACTATATTAGAGACATAAAACCAATTTCATGTAAAAAGGGGAACAAATTAGGATGAGGTATATCCCCAAGTAATTCAGTCAAAGATGGATAAAAGTTATTAAAATGTTTAAAACGAGTTTGGTTAAAATTTGGGCATTTACACAGGATATGAAACACTGTCTGGCTGATATTGCAGTTAATACATATAGGCGCTGGTTCGCGACAAAGAAGGTGTTTGTGTGTGAACCTGGTATGGCCGATGCGAAGACGGGCTATGACGACTTGTTTCCTTCGCTTAATATCAAAGGATTTGAAACCTTTTGTGAAGGGCTGGATAGAGTGCAATTTGTTTTGCACCTCTCCATCCCAGTCACGCTGCCAATTGATGTTAAGACTATCTTTTATGCATTTTTTTATGTCGTCAAAGGGAACCAGGTCTTCGCCATGGACACTTGAATCCTTAGCAGCTGTATCTGCTGCTTCATTGCCAGCAATACCAACATGACCAGGTATCCAACAGAAGATAAGTTTAAAATTATGCGACATTTTGGCCGCGACATTTTGACCCCAAACCGGGGAAAATAAGTTGCCAGTGGAATGACACTATTGGCAGAATTCTGGCTTGATTTACTATTATTTCAATTATTTTTCGGTGTAAAATCATAGAACGGGCTCATTTCCATATGACCTGTGTTAAGAAAAAATTTAGTTGTAATAAAATAAAAGAATAAATCTTGAAAACAAACATGCTTCATAAGAGTCGCATCGCAGATGCTAAATAAAAATA
>JAXGGA010018593.1:0-21774 GCA_038373865.1 Uloborus plumipes | reverse complement strand
GAAACTGTAACTATAAATGGGATTTACTCAGCTCAAGAGCATATTGATGTTTGAATAACAAATGAATAAAATAAATTTCAAGTACTTTGTCTATTTATTTTCTTACATCTATGTTTAATATTCTCTTATGTTTTATGTCTATTTATAACATGTAATAATTGATTTTTTTTTTTTTTTTTTTTTTTTGAGTGATGAGACTTTTGTCCTGTTTACATTAGTATTATTCTGAAGTTTTCTCGGAATTTTACCCTCTTTTCAGAAAATAGATGTATCAAAACTGCGTTTTTTTTTCTTTTAATTACAATCTAAAGTAAACATTCATGAATTTGAACATGTCAAGAAAATTCAATTTGCGTTTTGAAAGTAAAATTACCAGCTAGCTGCTTGTAAGCCAACGAAGCAAACGCTCTCCCTTCGATCGCTTAGCGTGAGTCATCCAAACTCAGTTCCGGGCCCGGAAAGAAGGAACGCGCGCGAAAGGAAAGAGCGCGCGTTTGTCACGGAGGTCCCGGTACTGGAAACTACATTCGTCTTTCAACAGGATCAAGATCCAAAGCACATTGCCAAAAAAACCAAAGAGTGGTTATTATATAATGCCCCCGAAGACCAATAACTCCACCAAAATCACCAGACCTGAGCCCTATAAAGCATCAATGGCATTTATTAGATAATAAAATTATAAAAAACTCGATACAAACAAATCAAGCTTAAAAGAGGCTTTACAGGAGGCATGGGACAAAATGTCCTTAAAAAGTCACAAATGATTTTGTAGAATCCATGCCGAGACACTTAGAAGCAGTAATTGCAGCTAAAGAACTGCATACCAAGTGTTAAATATGCATTTCAATTAATTATTAATTATTTATCTATTTGATTTAACATGCAAACTTGCTGTTCTAATACTTATTTTACAATGTAAATTTAGTTATTTTAATTTTGTAAAAGTTCTATTCACGTCAAACTTTTATTTGTTACAAAATGGGATGTTTTTGTAGAAACTTTACGTAATGTAATTGTTTTATTCGTGTAAATTCATTTTATTACTTCAAACTGTACGAATTTCATATTGTTCTAATACTTTTTTTGTCAACTGTACATGTTCATAACTGAAAAAATTCACAAAGGGTTCGAGATGAGAAAGTAAAAAGTCCCAAATAGAGCATAGTACAGTATTTTACTCATTCTATGTACATCGGTATTGTATATGTATAGTTATGTCATGAAAATATTTATAATAGGATCACCTGGGGTAATTCCTGGTCAAAAAGCATTAACATCCAATTATCACAAAATCTATCTAAGTTAGAGTTACAAATTTTGGTATGGAGGAAAGCACATTGGGATGTAAAATCGAACAAAATATTCATGCTATCAACAATACATAATGAACTTGAATAATTGTCGTTAATTAGTGACCAGGAATTACCCCAGAGACGGGGTAATTCCAGGCCACTTACATGACTGATGCAAATACATACATTTTGTAAGCACATTATTAATACAAGTTATCAACCAATTAGATAAAGAATTTATTTATATATATAGCTAATTAAACACTGTAGTTAGTTTTTTTAAGGAAGAATGCAATTTTTTCAACATAATATTTTTACTTAATAAAACTTAGCCAAAATACTTTTTGTACACTTTGTATGCAATAGCTACAGCTTTTATATCTGTTGTGAATGAATCTTCACCTACCAAATTAATAGGGTCACCCGGGGCAATTCCTGGTCAGCAAGTTTCTGGGGTAATTCCTGGTCACAGTCCTTTTTATGTCTTAATAATCCTTCAGCAAAATGAAAAAAAATCACAGAGGTACTCTGAACTATCTTCATTGCAATTCATTACTTAATTATGAGTTGACTGTGTATTTAGTTTGAAAAAAAATCTTTTTAAAATCGCTTGTTAAATTTCGTAAAACAAGATTGGCCTTAGTTTTGATACATTTGTACAAAGATCGTAATCAAACTCAAACTTCTGAATATTTTTCTTTTTCGTTTTTTTGGTTGAATTAGGTACCATGTCAGTTACTGAAAAATAGTTTTGGATTTACCATTATTGTTTTGAATAATTTGCAGGAAGGCTCCAAATAATGCCCCTGGCTACTGGGGTAATTCCTGGTCAGTCCTTTTTTTAATATTTATGGATTATTATTTCATCTATTATTGACATATGTTATTGATTTAAACTATATGCAACTCTGTGAGCCTTAACTGCAAAGTTAACTAACCGCAATGTAACATTCTTATCTGTTAATGATCAGTATACAATGTACCGAATTTTTCTTTGTTAAATTTCATCCAATTATTTTATAAGTTTTAATAATTATTCTTAATTATACTAAGAAAAATGCTTAATTGTAACTGCATTGTACTATTCACTTAACTGTTCACCTTAACCTGTTCATAACAGACAGAAGCATGTGCTCAGTGTGTATGGTGCATTTGCACCATATTTTTTATGAACCTATTTATTTGGTAGGTGAAGATTCATTCACAACAAATATAAAAGCTGTAGCTATTGCATACAAAGTGTATAAAAAGTATTTTGGCTAAGTTTTATTAAGTAAAGCTATTATGTTGAAAACAACTGCATTCTTCCTTAAAAAAACTAAATACAGTGTTTAATTAGCTATATGGGTGATTCTACGATCAATGCGTTTTTTGTGTCCCCAAACAAAAAATTATCTGTTTGATTTCACACTCATTATTTCACCAGTCGTCGCTATTTTTATGATTGAAGCGGTAAGGGCCAGACGATATTTCAATGTTTGGGGGGTTTATTGGTACCAGGGGAAAATGTGTTGCCAGGGGAGTGACGCTCTTGGCAGGGTAATGACAAGTTATGGCAGGGGAGAGACATATCATTAATCATAAGTGAAGAAAAGTAAATTAATATTGAATGCAATACATAAAATTTTAATTTTTAAGATACTTCTAACAAATAAAATACAGTCAGTCTCAACAATTTCAAAAAACAAATATATTTTTTATATTATTGATTTGTTTTGTTTTGCACGAATCAAATAGCACCATAATTGAAAAGGCAAGTGGATAAAGGTGATATGTGACATTTGAATTTCACCAACTTACACAAATTCAAATTAGTGTATGTTTAATTGTGTTAGCTCACGTACACCGTTGAAGGGGCAAGTGAATAAAGGCGATATGTGACAATATTTTTAATTTCTAGAAAAAGTTTTCACAAAAAAAAAAAAAAAAAATTACCTTAACACCTTCATCCATGGTAAAAAGTAAGTAAAACTAAGATTGTCACATATCACCTTCATCCATTTGCCCCTTTAATTCTGCTTACAAATTTCTAATCTGTATTCGTTATACTAGTCTCATCTGATATTTAAACGAACTAATTATTTTTTATAGAAATCACAGTACTTACTGTTTGACAGATGTTGATAATTAAATCAAAATGAAGCAAAATTAACTTCTAAATTTTGTCTACAAAATAAAATTGAAACAAACATAATAATGATAAACTTATCAGTCTCAAAGCTATAAAAAATTAACTTTGAAAATATCATAACACATTTCATTAAACTTTAATTGAGAAAAATATAAAAAGATAATAATGAAATTACTTTCATGTATAAAATAACGCTCAACTACCAGTTTCAGCAAAATTAAAAAAAATCTTTAAGTATTAGATAGCCAACAATTCACTTTCAAATACGCTAACTGGCGTTTGAAATTCGTAAAATACCCTATTTATCTTTATGACTATAGTTGGCACTGGTAATATTTCCAGGATTTCTTCCCATTTTACATCACATACGGCATTCTCATCAATTTGAAAAAGAGTACCATTATCATTGCAAACATTCATAAAATTGACTCTAATGTCGCCTTCTTCTTCATCAAAATCAGAAATACATATTCCGGCATATTTATAATTTTTACCCTTAATGCTACATTTCAATAAAACAAAATCCCCGCTCTTGATAGACATGACAGCTTCGTTATCTGTAAACTTCATATTAGAAGACGTTGGAATCATCGTATCGTCCAAGTTTGGCCCATCTTCCTCAGACTCGGTGCATACCACAGCAGTATGTAATTTTGCTTTAGCATCCTGAGTATATTTAATATCCCCCAAAGAAAAGTGACTACAAAAATTGCTGCAAAAGCAGCTAAGGCTCTTCATGAGCAACTTACCGGGCACAAAGGCATTACCTTGTACCTGGTGCAATTTTAGGGTACCATGAAAAGGTCTGATGTGGGATCGATTGTTTTTTAGTATCTTCCTTTGTAATTCAATTTCCTCATCAGGGATCACAAAGATATGAATTCCAGGACAATGTTTCTCTAATTCTTCAGCAAAGTTGTCAACACTAGTAATATCAGTTCCTGATGCAACGATTTTGTCTGCGGTTCTTTTGCACGTTCCTCCAACACCATCTGGGGCTCCTTTTCCATGTCCAGCTTCATGATAATTCCAGGTGAAATTATAAATATTTGGATAAATTTCCCTGAACTTACTACCTAAATAAAAAAACATATCCTTATTCCGGTATTGAGTCACCGGACCATCGCTTACGAAATGTATGCTTTCTATTGAACGTGGAAGGAGTTTCATGACAGGTTTTAGATGAGCCCAAATTACTGGAACGTTATGGTTTAGATTTTCCGATATTGTAGCGAAACATTTTGTTTCCCCCTTCAAATATACGATCACAGTGTGCAAACTTATTTGTGTACGTGATCCACCAAAGTGGAATGCTTGTACTTCTTCAGAATATTTTGTACTATAATTTTCGGAGAAGTCCATGTGGAGCACAGCTTCTTTTTCAGTTAAATTATCCTTTAGACTTTTTATGGTCTGATACTGATGAACTACATTTGCTTCATGTCTCAGAAAAGGGCCAATGTTTTCTTCAAGTTTAATTGTAAGGTCTTTTGAAGCACAGGTTGACGTTTTCTTGGTATATTTTCGGACCTTGCGATTTTTTTTTTGTTTCGGTGTCTAAAACATCCTCTACAACACATTGCCATAAAGAGAATTTGAGCATAACGGAATTATCGAATTTATGATAATATATGGTACGCGTTTTGCAGTTGACACATTCGCGTATGAGACATTTTTCATTGTATCGGTCACAACATAAAAATTCAAGCATTGCCTGATAGCTTGAAAAATCTATAATGTGTGCCTGTTTTAATTAAACCAAGATCAGATCCATGTTTGCATGTGTAATACATAAGCATGTCTCTCTTTTAGAGATGCTCGGGGCTACAACCCAAAAAGGTCGCAGGCGGCAAAACATTGCGTAGCTAAGAAATATACTTCTTGTTTTGATAAACTTCGTGTACAAATTTTTCAAAGTGTCCTGTAACAATCTCTTCTGTTTTTTAATTTTATTTTTTGTAATGCTATCTCTTTTACCTGGACATAAACGACTGTTGCAATCTTCTTCAAAGAATTCAATGACCGATGTCTTTAATTTCAAGCTAATTTTATCCCATCTTGTCTTCCGTGTTATATCCAGCAAACTTTTACCTGCATTAGAAGACCGTGTTGTGGGTTTCATATTAATTTGGTCTAATACTTTGTACTTCTTCACTATTTTCCCACTTAATACTCTTTTAAATAGCTTCTTTTCATTATCATTCTTTGTGAAAGTTGAATTTTCCTTGAGTTGACTTTGGACCACTTCACTAAATAATAATTTCTTTTTCACCCGTTCCACAGTGTCTTCACTTTTGTTTATTAAAAGATCCGCAACTTTTGTGCTTGGACTCATTTTCTTTTTTTCTATGCGCCTCAGCTTCTTTCGATACTCATTTAGCATTTTATGTAGGTGTTTTATTTCCTGCTTTTGTTTTGCAATAACTTTATTCCGTAATTTCCGTTGACTTAGTGAACGTCTTTTACCAGCCAGGTTGACATTATTTTGTGAATGTGGTGGTTGAACTTCATTATCAGGAGCAGGCAGTATTACCGGAGAATTCATAACAGATTTTAGCTTCAGACGAATTCTACGCTTTCTAGTCTTCTCTCTCCATATTTTTCTAATAGCCCTTTGTTCCCTATGAGTCATCTCTGTAATACTTTTAATTTGCCCTTTTTCCTTTTTTTTACAATATTTTTGCTTTTCTTTCTCTTTTAGTTCAGCACTTTTAACTGAATCATTTTTCATTTTTTGGTACCGTAATTTTTCAGCTTGACGCTTTTTTTCCAATCTTTCTTCCCTTGTTTGCTTTTTTTTAATGTTCGCCATGACATGAGTGTGAAAGAGTAACTAGAACGAATAAATGGACAGGTTTATTAGAAAATAATAGCAAATTAACCCATTAATGCCTGACATTTTTTTTCCAAAGATATTTTGTATACTGGTTACAAACAGTGTTTAATAGACAGGAAAAATAATTTTAAAAATATTATGCAAGAAATAATTTTTTTATTAAGGAAAGAAAAATCTTCCCTTAAAAGTAACGATAGACCCCAGAGGGTACATACTTGTTTTACTAAAAAAAAATTCTGCCTACGATATAATATATAAAAAGACATTTTATAAGGAGAAATTAAATCAGCAATTAACATAAACTGGGAAGCTGGGAATAACTTTGAAAACTTAGCTTTTTTTCTTGAGATTGTGAACGATGTCATTTTTGATAAAGATCATATTAAAACTGCTACAGAACACACTTTACAATAGTTATGTACTGCAATCTGTTAATAACGAATTGAAACAATACCAAGGTACTAATTGAACACTATTATTTGGTTGAAATGTTTATTTTGGGGAAATTCAGACCCTTTTTCGGACCGTCCCTAAAAAGGGACGCTAGGCATTAATGGGTTAAAATTTCGTCCCTCCCCTGACTAGTATGTATTTCCCCTGCCATGAAAACTGGCAGGGGAGGGACGCCAGAGAAGTGACAAAATCGCATATAACTTATGAAAACAGCATCAGGCGTTCTTCTTACCAGAACTTAAACGTAATCTGTGATATCTACGCGCAATAGACATTGCATTGCACTAATGCACATTTACCTAATGATAAAATATCAAGACATATACTTACCAGTGGAAATACAGTAGCGACTGGCCCAAACACTCTAAGTAGCAGTACAACAACAACTGACTCCAATTTACTTGAATTCTGCTCAACACTGTTAGCTAGCTTCGAAGTTCAGACTGTACTGCGCAGGTTATTCGCGGTCAAGGACAACCTTTGGCAGTTTTTATGTTAAATTTAATTCTTTAAACTTCGCCAGGTGGAGGTGACACTGTTGTTATGGCACATGAAAAAAGGTATTTTTTCATTATATTAATAAATATTTGTACCATATTTATTGATGAAATTTGTTTCTATGTTCATGTACGTGTATGATTATGGTAAAAAACATTGTGCTAAGTAAGCAAAAATTGAACGTCAAACATGTTTGTACGAAAATTAGTATTTGGCCAAGCCAGGGGAGTATACATTTGTGACTTTTTTCAGCTATTAATGCTAAAATGAAATAATTAAAATGAATTAACTGGGCGGTCCATATAAAAGACAATATTCTTCAATGCTTAAGCATACAAAAAAATTAATACAATCAGTTTCACATGAAGTTTTTCCGTCGGCCGTCTGAATTCAAATAGCGTAGAATCACCCATATATATGGGCGATTCTCTGTAAACTCGTCATTTTTCACACGAAATCTGTCCGGGCACGGTTTTTTGAAATGTTCGTATAATTATAATACTATTGCTCAGGAAATAAATTTATTACTTTGGTTTGAAAGAGGGCCAATTGAAGTTTGTGTTTTTCTGGTAAATCATCATAGGGGGTAAGTCCCCCGCCTGGTATAACTAGGCAGGGGACTGTACCAGGTGGCTGTGTTTTTGCTCTTTGTTGCGTAATATCTGCAAAACTATTGACCATAATTAGTTACGAGACTACCTATAAATTTAGGCACAAATCGTGGACATATCTAATATGTTTTATTATTAAATTAATTGACATTAATAAAATCACTTCCCAGAGGACTGTTTTTGCAACGACCCTGATGCATACTTTCATCACAAATGTGGCTCTCAAACTAAGCAAAGTAGCGTTTCAACACCGTTCTCGGCGATTTCGGTAAATTCACACTGATTGCTTTAAACTTCATGCCAAAAAGAATTTGCAAAAGTTATAGATTTTTCGTATTACAGCTTTGAATTTGTTGCAGGGGACTGTTTGAAAAAACTCCGGACAGAATGTACATGACAATTTTAAGTTTTAGAAGTACGTAATTATACCTTATTTCATAAGAAAAATACAGCTTCATTATTCTATTTTTAGATATTAATTGCCAAATTTATGTAGTGTTTATAGGTTCTTTGAAATACTATCTTTAACAGTTAGACTATGGGATTGGGACAGCCAGAGGTCTGTGATTTTGGTGCTTAGATAATTTCTAGAAAAAAAAATTAAATTGTTATCGTTCCAAATGCAATTGGGCCACAAAGTATTAATGCTTTACTTGTATTAAGAGCGATAATTACTTTATTACACTTTATTATTTTTAAAATACTCGGTCCGGACAGCCAATTACCAGTTTACAGAGAATTGCCCATATAAATAAATTCTTTATCTAATTAGTTTAATAATTTGTATTAATAATGTGCTTACAAAATGTATTCATTTTCATCAATCATTTGAGTGACCAATAATTGCCTCGTAAGTGGCCAGGAATTACCCCATCTCTGGGGTAATTCCTGGTCACTAATTAACGATAATTAATCAAGTTCATTATGTATTGTTGAAAGCATGAATATTTTATTCGATGGACATCCCAATGTGCTTCCTCCATACCAAAATTTGTAACTCTAACTTAGATAGATTTTGTGATAATTGGATGTTAATGCTTTTTGACCAGGAATTACCCCAGGTGACCCTAGGTCCATAAAAAATATGGTGCACATGCACCATACACACTGAGCACATGCTTCTGTCTGTTATGAACAGGTTAAGGTGAACAGTTAAGTAAATAGTACAAGGCAGTTACAGTTAAGCATTTTTCTTAGTATAATTAAGAATAATTATTAAAATTCATAAAATAATTGGATGAAATTGAACAAAGAAAAATTCAGTATATTATATACTTATCATTAACAGATAAGAATGTTACATTGCGGTTACAGTTAACTTTGCAGTTAAGGCTCACAGAGTTACATATAGTTTAAATCAATGACATATGTCGATGAATGGCGAAATAATAATTCATAAATATTAAAAAAAGGACTGACCAGGAATTACCCCACTGACCAAGAATTACCCCAGGAGCCAGGGGCATTATTTGGAGCCTTCCTGCAAGTTATTCAAAACAATAATGGTAAATCCAAAACTATTTTTCAGTAACTGACATGGTACCTAATTCAACCAAAAAAAGAAAACAGAAAAATATTCAGAAGTTTGAGTTCGATCACGTTTACCAAGCGATTTTAAAAAGAATTTTTTTTTTTAACTAAATACACAATCAACTCATAATTAAGTAATGAATTGCAATGAAGATAGTTCAGAGTACCTCTGTGATTTTTTTCATTTTACTGAAGGATTATTAAGACATAAAAAAGACTGTGACCAGGAATTACCCCAGAAACTTGCTGACCAGGAATTGCCCCGGGTGACCCTATTTTACAAACATTACTAAACTTTATTTTTCATTACAGACACGTCTGGAATCATTTCGACAATACAATGTATGTACCAATAACCACGTGGAGGGATGGCACTCCAAAATAAATCGAAGAGGATTGCCTTCCCATCCAAATATTTATACATTTATCGACTTTATTAAGCAAAAGGTCGAAAATGTAGCAGAAAGAAGGATGTTGAGCAGTAGAACCACCAAAGAACGTACGCAAAAAAAAGACCAACAAATCAATATTGGTTTACTCAAGCAGAAAATTTTATTGAAACATTATATTGATGCTGTATCACATTTTGTCCATTATAAAAAAATAATATTCTATGTTTAATTTATGTAGTATAGCATAACACATTTTATTCAGCACAAATTTTTGCCTTGCATTTTATTTTATATTTTAAAAATATCTCCTAAAAATATTTTTTTGTTAAATGGCCAAAAATTGTTCAACCGCTTCGATCTGTAATTCATTTAATTTTGTGGATTCGATAAAAACTAAAAAGGCAATTGATATTAATATTTTAAGATACTGGTACGAAAAATTGAACATTCCCGCTCAGAGATGAGAGATTCTTTTTCATTTTTTGAAAAAAAAAAATTAAACTGTTTACCATCAGAAATTTGTAAGTATTTTTCATTTTTAATCTATTTTTACTTTGTTAAGTTTTTTTTTTTTTATAGTAAATGCTTCTTAATTTTAATAGGAACGTTTTACTGTTTTCTTTTTATTTTAAACTTCTTTAACAATCGGTAAACAGTTTTTAGCAATTAAGAAAATTCAGAACAATTGCTAGAGTCCCAAGCACTCCGGATAATTAGTTCTCTACTGTACAGACTTTTTTTTTTTAAATCCTTGGAAGAAAATAAATTTTTTGTATACTTCGGTGCTTTTTATCATATATCTGAAAAACTTTTTAAATGTAGTTGAAAGAAATTTTTTGGGAGTTTATTTTAACCTCGTATGAAGGAACCTATCGCTCAATCCCTTTTTCAGACGGTCTTGCTTCAGTTCACTACCGAAGAAAATTTTCATTCAATAAAATTGATCATGCTATTGCTCATTAATACTAAGCATGATAGCTACAATTCATTATGGACTTGCTCAAATTTGAAACTTAGCATTGAATACAAAGCAATTTTTTACGTCTTCTAAAGGTACAAGATCTTCATGGTAGCTAAAAGACCAGGCAGCAAAATCAGCTGCCGCATTGCCACTAATGCCGGCGTGACCAGCTATCCAGCAAAACAAAAGTTCAAAACGATTGTATGGGTGGGAAAGTTAGTCTAATTAAAGAGCGACTGTTGCTGTTGCAGTTTGTGATAGCATTTAATGAACTTTTTGCATATGTGTACATTATACACTTTTTGTGGTTTGATTCTGGTATTGATTGCAAGGCTGTGAATATGGCTTTCACTTCGAAAGTGAAAACAGAGCAAAAGGTACTTAATTTTAGTGATACAATTTGGCCGTTAATTACTGCTACAAAGCCAACGTGATCATTCGTTTTCGATCCGTCGGTAAAAATTTCATTATGTAACGGTTGGTTGGTTACTTTAGGTTTTTTGGCACAAGAGCCTTCATAGGCTATGCTGCGCCAAACAATGCTGTGGGAAACAGATAGCAACTTAAAAGTACAGCACCTATAAAAGTTGTAAAAATTTTAAAACGTTATCAATACACACATTTATACGAAGTTAAAAACTTTAGGTAAAACCAGAAATCTAACAACACAAATCTAAACACAAACAATAGGATAAGGATAAAATTACTATATTAAAGACATAAAACCAATCTCATAAAGAAAAGGGAACAAATTGGAGTGGGGTGTGTCCCCTAGTAACTCCGTCAAAGATGGATAAAAATTATTAAAATATTTAAAACGTATACGATTAAAATTTGGGCAGTTGCATAAAATATGCAACACTGTCAGCTTGTCATTGCAGTTATTACAAATTGGGGCTGGTTCGTGGCAAAGAAGGTATTTGTGAGTTAACCTGGTGTGGCCAATGCGAAGTCGAGATATTATGACTTGTTTCCTTCGATTGATATTTAAGAATTTAAAACCTTTTATGTGTGGCTGGATGGAGTGCAATTTGTTTTGCATTTCTCCATTCCAGTCACGCTGCCAAGAGTTGTTTAGGCTGTCTGCAATGCAATTTTTAAGGTCTTCAAAGGGGACGAGATCTTCGACATAGGCACTTGCAGACTTGGCAGTTGCATCGGCTGTCTCATTGCCAGCTATTCCCGCATGACCAGGAACCCAAGATAAAAAAATTTCAAAATTGTTTTGCTTTAGACTATTGTACAACTGAACAAATTCTATAACTAAAGGATGACTATAGTTGTTGCAGTTAGTAATAGCATCTAGTGAACTTTTTGAATCTGTATATATTATCCACTTTTTATAATGTGATTGGGCTATTGTTTGTAGCGAGGTGACTATGGCTTTGATTTCAGACGTGAAAACTGAACAGGAAGTATTTAGTTGTTGAGAGATAATTTGTCCATTAATAACTGCAGCGAAGCCGACGTGATCATTTGACTTTGATCCGTCGGTGAAGATTTCATTATATGTAAAATACTTTTGTCTTACGTCATAGTAGATTTGTCGGTATACAGAATCAGGTATGGTGTCTTTTTGAAATTTAGAAAAATCAGAGAGTACGAAAATACTACTATCGCTCCATGGTTCAATGAGTTCTGGAGTAATGCATGTATTAAAATCTGAGAGCTGCAAGCGATTTAGCGCTTGTCGCATTCGGATCCCAAATGTTGGGGTGACCGAAGGACGACGTGTACATAAATCAACATTTGACGGATGGAAAATATGTAGATGCAGCGGATGGTTTGTATTCGATTTGGTTTTAAAGTAAAAATTAAGAGAAAGTTTAAGTCTTCGATTTGTGAGAGAAGGTTCGTGTGTTAAAATATATAGGCTTTCGACTGGTGAAGTTCGGAAAGCGCCTGTACAAATGCGCAGGGCCTGATTATGTATTGGATCCAGAGCTTTCAGATAGCTTTTGGCTGCGGAGCCATAAATTTGACAACCGTAATCAAGTTTTGAGCGTATGAGAGCCCTGTATATTCGTAACATGGACTCTGTATCGGCACCCCAAGAAGTGTTAGCTAAGACCTTGAGAATGTTTGATTTCAATATGCATCTCTTCTTTAACTCCTGTATATGCGGCGAAAATTTGAGTCTATTGTCAAGAGTAAGACCGAGGAACTTTCCTTGATCTTTAACAGTTATGGGTTGATTATTAAGCAGTAAGTTTGGGTCAAGATGAAGCCCTCTCTTACGGCAGAAATGTATACAGAAGGTTTTTTGAGCGGAGAAAGAGAAGCCATTTTCCTCCGCCCATTTAGAGACTTTATTAATGGCTATTTGAAGCTGCCTTTCAATGATACTCATGTTCGACGACGAGAAGGAGATTTGAAAATCGTCTACGAACATAGTACCCTTGACGGCAGGGGGCAGTTGTTCGATTAAGCCATTAATTGCAATTACGAAAAGAGTTACGCTCAATACACTTCCTTGGGGCACACCTTCTTCTTGGATGAAGGTGTCTGACAGAGTAGACTTGACGCGTACACGAAAAGTTCGATGTTTGAGAAAATTGGAGATAAAGATGGGCAGGTTATCTCGCAACCCATACTCGTGAAGAGTTTTGAGGATCCCATATCTCCAAGTACGGTCATATGCCTTTTCAATGTCAAAGAATACGCTCACAAGATGTTTACGTCTAAGAAATGCTTCTCTGATAGATGTTTCAAGAAGCAGCAAGTTGTCAATTGTGCTTCTGCCGCGCCGGAATCCACTTTGAAAAGAAGATAATAGGTGATTTGACTCAAGAATGAAAATTAGTCGTGCGTTAACCATCCGCTCCATCTATTTACAGAGGCAACTAGTAAGGGCTATAGGTCTATAACTTTCAGGTTGATTCGGTGGTTTATTTGGTTTCAGTAACGGTATTATTGTTGCTTGGGTCCAGATGGTCGGAAAACGTTGTTCAGTCCAAATTCTATTGAAAAGATGTAGTATATTCTAAAGAGGGTTTACTTAGATTTTTCAGCATAATATTATGTATTTCATCAGGACCAGGTGAAGTATTGCGGGTTTTTTGCAAAGCTATAAGAAGTTCTTTAAAAGTAAAATCGGTATTATATGAGTCTAAAACGTTTGAATTAAAATTAAGGATTTTTCTTTCCTTAAGCGATTTGAGAGCTAAAAACTTTGAATCATACTTGTCTGCTCTGGAGACTTCTGACAAATGTGTCCCCAAGCAGTCAGCCACCTCTTTGAGTTCAGATATTGTTTGACCATTTTTCTCAAGTATGGGAGCACAAGATGTTTGATAATTATCAACGATTTTTTTAATTTTGCCCCAAACGGTCTTGGATGGGGTGGACGTCGTGATTGTGCTAACATATGTTTGCCACGAGTCCCGTTGGCTTTTTCACCGAATCCTCCGAGCTTCAGCACGAGCTCGTTTGAGTGATACAAGATTTTGTGTGGTTGGATATCGACGAAATGTGTTCCATGCTTTTTTCTGTTTTTTATAGGCTGCCTGGCAATCAGAGTTCCACCAAGGCTTCGGAAATTTAATTCTCCTCTTGGTGGTTCTTGGTATAGCAACTTTTGCTGCATTCAAGATAATGTCGGTTACTCGGCTTACAGCTACATCAATGTCAGTTTCGTTCACAACTTCCGATGTTATTTCTGCCAACTGTGTAAATGCTGTCCAATCAGCTCGATCAAGACGATAACGGGCTTGCTGCTGCTCATTGTAGCTGCAGCGTCCGGTAAATGTTAACTTGATCGGGAAGTGGCCACTGGTGTAGAAACCATTTTCCACCTCAAAATCCCAGTGTGGCAGAAGCGAAGGTGAGCATATTGACAAATCGATGGCATGGTAAGACTGCGAAGGAAGATGGAAATAAGTGTTTTCACCGTTATTAAGAACACAAAGATCATTGTCACAAATAAAATTTTCTATGATCAAACCTCTTCTGTTGGAGTCTGGACTCCCCCAGAGAGGGTTGTGGCCATTGAAATCCCCCAAGATGATATAAGGGGGTACAAGTTGATCTATCAATGTCTGCAGTTCCACACTTCTCAAATCATAAGAAGGTGGAATATACACAGAACAGACTGTGACCAGCGAGCGAAGGTGTACACGCGCAGCTACTGCCTGAAGGGATGTGTTGATATCGAGCTGGCTAGATGCGTAATCACTAGAGATTAGCATCGCCACTCCTCCACAACGACGATCACCTAATAAGCAGTCCTTGCGGTACATGTCGAACCCTTTCAGTTTCGGTCGGTCAACAGGCGACAAGAATGTTTCTTGCAGACAGAAAATGGTCGGTTGGTGACATTCGATAAGATCTTTGACGTCCGTGACATTATGCGAGTAACTCTGACAATTCCAAGAAAGGATGCTCAGGGCCATGGAAAGAAAAAGAAGAGAAACCGGCCAAAAAAAGGGAAGAGCAGCTCATGAGGCATGGGCGTCCGTCCATCCTTCATCTTCGGATGGCGGTTGGTTGGTTGGTTGGTTGCTTCAGGTTTTTTGGCACAAGAGCCTTCGTAGGCTATGCTGCGCCAAACAATGCTGTGGCAAACAGATAGCAAACTTAAAATTTAAAAGTATAGCACCAATAAAAGTTTTAAAAATTTAAAAGCGTTATCAATACAAAGTTAAAATCTTTAGGTAAAACCATAAATCTGACAAAACAAAGCGAGACCCAAACAATAGGATGAGGATAAAATTGCTAAATTAGACACATAAAACCAATCTCATGTAGAAAGGAGAACAAATTGGAGTGGGGTGTGTCCCCTAGTAACTCCGTCAAAGTCGGATAAAAATTATTAAAATATTTAAAACGTATATGTTTAAAATTTAGGCAGTTGCATAAAATATGCAACACTGTCTGAATGACATTACAGTTATTACATATTGGAGCTGGTTCGTGGCAAAGAAGGTGTTTATGAGTGTATCTGGTGTGGCCGATGCGAAGTCGAGATATTATAACTTGTTCCCTTCGATTAATATTTAAGAATTTAAATCCTTTTGTATATGGCTGGAAGGAACGCAATTTGTTCTGCGTATCTCCATTCCAGTCACGCTGCCAAGAGTTGTTTAGGCTATCTGCAATGCAATTTTTAAGGTCTTCGAAGGGTACAAGATCTTCAACATAGGCACATGCGGACTTGGCAGCTGCATCGGCTGTCTCATTGCCAGCTATTCCTACATGACCAGGAATCCAAGATAAAAAAATTTCATAATTATTTCGCTTTAAACTATGGTACAAGAGAAAAGATTGGATGACTAAAGGATGACTATTGTTGTTGCAGTTTGTAATCGCATCTAATGAACTTTTTGAGTCGGTGTATATTATCCACTTTTTGTGGTTTGTTTCTGCTATTGATTGCAAGGCTGTGAAAATGGCTTTTATTTCGGAAGTGAAAACAGAGCAAGAAGTATTTAATTGTTGTGAGATAATATGGCCGTTAATTACTGCTGCGAAGCTGACGTGATCGTTGGTTTTCGATCCGTCGGTAAAAATTTCATGATACCCTAAATATTGTTGTTTCACTTCATAATAGATTTGTTGAAATACTGAATTTACTGTGGTGTCTTTTGGGTATTTAACAAAGTCATGAAGAAAAGAAAAGTTTAATTCGTTCCACGGTTCAATGGTTTCTGGTGTATTGTAAGTATCATAATCCGACATCTGCAGGTAAGTGAGTGCCTGTCTCATTCGGATCCCAAATGTTGGTGTGACCGAAGGACGACGCAGAAATAAATCGGTATTTGGTTGGTTGGTTGGTTGTTTTGGGTTTTATGGCACAAGAGCCTTTATAGGCTATACTGCGCCAAACGATGATAACCCATAAAGCATATAAGATTTTAAAAACATTTTAAAACATGCATAGATGATGTTTAAAATCCAAACTAAGCGAGCGAAAGAATGGACTGACAATTCTTAGTAAAATCAGATAAATAACAAAACAAAGATAAAACACTCAAGACAAAGATAAAACCACTAAATTAGAGATATAAAACCAATTTCATTTAAAAAGGGAAACAAATTAGGATGGGGTGTATCCCCAAGTAATTCGGTCAGAGATGGATAAAAATTATTAAAATGCTTAAAACGTACACGGTTAAAATTTGGGCAGTTACATAAAATGTGGAACACTGTCTGGTTTACATTACATTTAAGACATGTAGGTGTAGGCTCGTGGCAAAGAAGATATTTATGAGTATATCTCGTGTGACCAATGCGAAGACGGGACAATATGACTTGGTCCCTTCTTTTAGCCCTTAAGGATTTAAAACCTTTGATCAGTGGCTGGATGGAGTGCAATTTATTATGCATTTCTCCATCCCAGTCACGCTGCCAATAGTTGTTAAGGCAGTCTGTAACGATATTTTTAACATCTTCAAAAGGTACGAGATCTTCTTCTTGGGAACTAGAAGCCCTGGCAGCAATATCTGCTGCCTCATTGCCACTAATACCAACATGGCCAGGTATCCAGCAAAATAAAAGTTCAAAATTATTTCGTTTAAGACTGCTATATAGGTGGAAAGTTTGTATAACTAAAGAGTGGCTATTGTTGTTGCAGTTTGTGATAGCGTCTAGTGAACTTTTGGAGTCTGTGTATATTATCCACTTTTTGTGGTTTGATTCTGCTATTGATTGTAAGGCCGTAGATATAGCTTTTATTTCGGAAGTGAAAACAGAACAAGAAGTATTTAATTGTTTTGAGATAATTTGGCCGTTAATTACTGCTGCGAAGCCGACATGATCGTTGGTTTTCGATCCGTCGGTAAAAATTTCATTATGTAACGGATACTTTTGTTTCACTTCATAATATATTTGTTGATATATCGAAGGAGCTGTGGTGTCTTTTTTAAATTTAACAAAATCAGGAATAACAGAGAAGTTTATTTCGTTCCATGGTTGAATAGTTTCTGGTGAGTAGTATGTATCATAATCTGACATCTGCAGTGAAGTGAGCGCCTGTCTCATTCGGATCCCAAATGTTGGGGTGACCGAAGGACGACGTAAAAACAAATCAGTATTCGACGGGTGGAAAATATGTAAATGCAACGGATGGTTCGTATTTGGTTTGATTTTGAAATAAAAGTTTAGTGAAAGTTTCAGTCTTCTATTGATAAGTGGAGGTTCCTGTGCTACTATATGAAGGCTTTTGATAGGTGACGTTCGAAAAGCACCTGTGCAAATGCGCAACGCCTGGTTATGTATAGGATCCAGAGATTTAAGATAACTTTTGGCGGTGGAACCATAAATTTGACAACCGTAATCAAGTTTTGAGCGTATCAGAGCCCTGTAAATTCTTAGCATGGACTCTGTATCGGCACCCCAAGAAGTGTTTGCCAAGACTTTAAGAATATTTAATTTCAATGTACATTTCTTTTTTAATTCTTGAATATGTGGTATAAATTTAAGTTTATTATCAAGGATGAGGCCAAGGAATTTTCCTTGATCTCTTACAGTAATTGGTTGATTATTCATGAGTAAGTTTGGATCTGGGTGAAGGCCCCTTTTGCGACAAAAATGTATACAGAATGTTTTTTGTGCTGAGAAAGAAAATCCATTTTCCTGAGCCCATTTTGAGACTTTATTGATGGCTATTTGAAGCTGTCTTTCAATGATACTCATGCTCGGTGACGAGAAAAAGATCTGAAAATCGTCAACGAACATAGTACCCTTGACAGCGGGGGGCAATTGTTCATGTAAGCTATTAATTGCAATTAGAAAGAGAGTGACGCTCAGTACACTTCCTTGGGGTACACCTTCTTCTTGGATGAAGGTATCCGATAGAATGGATTTGACTCGTACACGAAAATACCGATGTTTAAGAAAGTTGGAGATAAAGATGGGTAGATTGCCTCGTAATCCATACTCATGTATGGTTTTGAGGATCCCATATCTCCAGGTACGGTCATATGCCTTTTCCATATCGAAGAATACGCTCACCAGATGTTTTCTTCTCAAAAATGCTTCCCTTATCGATGTTTCCAAAAGTAAAAGGTTGTCGATGGTACACCTGCCACGCCTGAATCCACTTTGGTGTGAAGCTAATAAATGATTCGACTCCAAAACGTACATTAGTCTGGCGTTGACCATCCGCTCCATCAGCTTACAAAAGCAACTAGTTAAGGCTATTGGTCTATAACTTTCAGGTTGACTGGGGTTTTTATTGGGTTTCAGGTTTAATGATGAAGAATTTGGCTGTGCTCGAAGACGATTCAATTTGACGCTCCCCACTAGGGGGAGATAGGTTATTTAGTTTTGGATCCATAAATGAACCGGAGAACTGGGGGGAAAAGTGGGGTCGAGCCCCTGCGTAGCCCCCCTACACAGGGGTAAGGCTGCATACGACAGGGTTCGCCAGCTTGCCCTGAAGCCTCCCGTATGAGATACCGCTTGGCCCCGGTACCACTCAGCCATCGGCACGGTCGCCACACCTTGGCTTGGGCTTGTTCCGAAATTTAGTAAGTGTGATGAGGGAAGGAGGGAGAAAAAATCCCTACCCGCCGAACTTCAGTTTGAGCAACTGGGGTCACTACTCCGCCAAGAGCTCGCCCCGAACACACCACACCGCAAGCCCCCCCCCCCCCACCACGACAAGGTAAACGGACAACGGGGGGGCCAATCTCATATAGAAAAGGGAACAAATTGGAGTGGGGTGTGTCCCCTAGTAACTCCGTCAAAGATGGATAAAAATTATTAAGAGCAAGAATCTGAGAAACTGTCACGCCTAGCATTATGAGGTGATTCATGACTTCTCAAATTTTTTCCAAAAAATTACCAAATGTTTATTATCTTATTGAAAGACCAAATCCAGAATGTTTTATTCTAAAGTTGAGTTGTTTGGTTTTTATGGATCCCTAAAGTTGAAGGTGCGGCATCAAAAATTAAGCGGATTTTCAAGACATGGAAATTGCTGTGAGCCAAAACTCTTACTAGGAACTGTTTAACTCCAATTTTCTTTTTGTATATGGAATACAGAAGGTTGAAACTTTATAAAATGAATGTTAAAATTGTGGTAAGTTGTTGCCTTAAGGTCAGTGAAGGCCCTCAAAACAAGGCATTTTTGACGTTTTTTAGCGTTTTTGAGGTCCAAAAACAGCTTGTACACTTCAGTTGGCATGGCAAAAGTAGTGTCGTTTGAAAGACCAGTGTAAGCACTTTAAAATAATGTATAAATAACCGAGGAAAGTTTAACGTGCTTTTAGTTGCGTAAGGCCGAAATATGAAAAATGTCATATTTTACCGATATTCAAACGGTCATAACTTCCTCTGCCAACAACATATTGAAATATTTTTTTTTGCCAATGTCATACTCTATTCTTTGTCTTAACAGAACAGTTGAGTCCTTTGAGGCGAAATGTAAAAATTTTTTTTACAAAAAATGTATTTTTTCCTGTGCATTTTTTGTAAAAAAAAAATTCCACATTTCGCCTCAAATGACTCAACTGTTATGTTAAGACAAAGAATAGAGTATGACATTGGCAAAACAAATATTTCAATATGTTGTTGGCAGAGGAAGTTATGACCGTTTGAATTTCGGTAAAATATGACATTTTTCATATTTCGGATTTACGTAACTAAAAGCACGTTGAACTTTCCTCCGTTATTTATACATTATTTTAAAGTGCTTACACTGGTCTTTCAAACGACACTACTTTTGCCATGCCAACTGAAGTGTACAAGCTGTTTTTGGACCTCAAAAACGCTAAAAAACGTCAAAAATGCCTTGTTTTGAGGGCCTTCACTGACCTTACGGCAACAACTTACCACAAATTTAACATTCATTTTGTAAAGTTTCAACCTTCTGTATTCCATATACAAAAAGAAAATTGGAGTTAAACAGTTCCTGGTAAGAGTTTTGGTTCATGGCAACTTCCATGTCTTGAAAATCCGCTTAATTTTTGATGCCGCACCTTCAACTTTAGGGGTCCATAAAAACTAAACAACTCAACTTTAGAGCAAAACATTCTGGATTTGATCTTTCAATAAGATAATAAACATTTGGTAATTTTTTGGAAAAAATCTGAAAGATCATGAATCACAGGCGTGACACTCTCTCAGATTCTTGCTCTTAAAATATTTAAAACGTATACGATTAAAATTTGGGCAGTTGCATAAAATATGCAACACTGTCTGAATGACATTGCAGTTATTACACATTGGAGCTGGTTCGTGGCAAAGAAGGTATTTGTGAGTGAACATGGTGTGGCTAATGCGATGGTTGGTTGGTTGGTTGCTTCAGGTTTTTTGGCACAAGAGCCTTCGTAATCTATGCTGCGCCAAACAATGCTGTGGCAGACAGATAGCAAACTTAAAATTTAAAATTACAGCACCAATAAAAGTTTTAATTTAAAAGCGTTATCAATACAAAGTTAAAATCTTTAGGTAAAACCATAAATCTGACAAAACAAAGCGAGATCCAAACAATAGGATGAGGATAAAATTGCTAAATTAGACACATAAAACCAATCTCATGTAGAAAGGGGAACAAATTGGAGTGGGGTGTGTCCCCTAGTAACTCCGTCAAAGTCGGATAAAAATTATTAAAATATTTAAAACGTATATGTTTAAAATTTGGGCAGTTGCATAAAATATGCAACACTGTCTGAATGACATTACAGTTATTACATATTGGAGCTGGTTCGTGGCAAAGAAGGTGTTTATGAGTGTACCTGGTGTGGCCGATGCGCAGGCGAGATATTATAACTTGTTCCCTTCGATTAATATTTCAGAATTTAAATCCCTTTGTATATGGCTGGAAGGAACGCAATTTGTTCTGCGTATCTCCATTCCAGTCACGCTGCCAAGAGTTGTTTAGGCTGTCTGCAATGCAATTTTTAAGGTCTTCGAAGGGTACAAGATCTTCAACATAGGCACATGCGGACTTGGCAGCTGCATCGGCTGTCTCATTGCCAGCTATTCCTACATGACCAGGAATCCAAGATAAAAAAATTTCATAATTATTTCGCTTTAAACTATGGTACAAGAGAAAAGATTGCATGACTAAAGGATGACTATTGTTGTTGCAGTTTGTAATCGCATCTAATGAACTTTTTGAGTCGG
>JAXGGA010018592.1:0-21776 GCA_038373865.1 Uloborus plumipes | reverse complement strand
CGAAAATGTCACAATGGAATTATTATTGTTAAAAAAATAGTGATGGCTATTCAGTCACTCATCGTATTTGGCGTCGTAAAGTTTGGCCACAATAGAGAAATTTACAAACCTCCCAGCCAGTGAAACACTACTTTCTCCAAATCAAAGAAAACGCTCTGATAAGGAACAGCAGTTGTTCGCAGTCTAAGGAGTATTTTATTACATGTTTAAAACATGTATTTAATGCCGCCATCACTAAATTTTTAACAATAATAGTTCCATTCTGACATTTTCGGTAACACCGCTATTCAGTTACCCTTCGTATTTGGCGTCGTAAAGATTGGCAACAATCGAGAAATTTATCAAACCTCCCAGCCAATGAAATCTTGCTTATTTGAGGGTCACTGTTAGATTGTAATCACTTCAAAGAGTTGGCGCGAAAAACATTATATTTCTTGCCTTTTAAAGTTCACATTAAAATCATGGAAGAATGGTTGTGGCTGAGCTACATGACACAATCGGTTCCCTATGTTAATAAATTTAGATTTGGCGACCAATTTTACATTGAAATTACGGTAAAATTGGAGAATAATATTAAATTTCAAAGTCAAAATTGCTGTGGTCGTTGAGAGTTTTCCAAAATCTTGGCACTACAGTTGTGTCAAAAGTTCCATTGAAACGTAAAAATTTCGCTAAAAATAAATAAGTTCGTCACACACACACGAAAAGAAGAAAAGTCTTAAGAGTGAGTTAAACTTTATTTAGTTAACTTCAGGGTGTCAATGATTTAAATCAATTGATTTAAATCAGTGATTTAAATCAATTGATTTTTTTAAAAAAAATCATTGATTTAAATCACTTTTTGTTTTAATCCTTAAAAAATTCTCTTGGACAATTGACCAACCAATTTCATTATTTTTACCATTTTCTTTTAGAGCTTTGATTTCCATCTAATGGAAAAGTAATCCTACTCATCCCCCCTCCACAGATGCTGGAAGGTTGCAGTCCAAATAATATGTATGCACAAATAGTGCTATTTGTTGTCTAATATGTGAAATAAAGAAAATACATGCAGGTGCAGGGCAGGTGTTGCAAAGAGTGAATTGAGGGGGAGGGACATGATAGAATGTGTGTGATACTTTCAGTGAAAAGAAAAAACAACCAAACAGAAGATGAATTTTCTATGCCTTGTATTAGCAACTGGGGGGGGGGGGGGGGCACTCTTTATTTGTGACTGAAATGGAAGATATTCCAGCTTTACAAAACAAAAGCAAAATAAAGAAGGAGGGGGGGGGGCTGCATGAAGTGAGGATTGGGTTGAGCTTCCTGCCCCATTTGATTTTTATCCTAGCTAGTAGACAAGATTATTTTCAGATTGGCTCCTATCCTAACACTTTTTTCTGGGTCTCTTACTGGTGAAGCTTTACTTCAAAGGTGTTTTTGTATTTTTAAAAACTTAAAGGTAAGTTGTTCATAAATAAAAATTAATTAATAACTGAAGTTTCTAATTAAAAAAAAAAAAATCTGATTTAAATAAAAAAAATCTGATTTAAATTAAAAAAATCCGATTTTTTTGATTTTTTAAAAAAAATCATTGATTTTTTTACACCCTGGTTATTTTCCTTTACATTTATTGCAGGGGCATCATCGCCGTGCGGGTACTGCTAGTAAAAGATAAAAATAGCATATCTAATGTAGCACCTGTCAAAATGGTTTCCAATTGTCAAATATGTTAAAATATTTACTACATGCATAAGGATCGAAGTCTCAAACATGGGAAGCATGTTAAGCAATTTTCATGAAGTACGTCTGATTTTGGCACGTTTCCCAACAAATATTTTTTTAATTATTTATTAAAACTAAACACAAAATATTCTAACCAAACATAGCATCATATGTAAAAATAACATTCGATGGAACAAAACATTGAAAGATTTACAAGATGCAAAAAGGTTAAAATCTCAACTGCAAGAAACAATTTTCGGCGAAGTTCGAGAAAGCTCAACGTTGCCTTTAGGTTCCACAAACTAATTCCTTAATTATCTATTGAAATTAAACATAAAATAAGCAAATCTAAGGTAGTACACGTCAAAATAACTTGCAAAAAGGTTAAAATCTCAACTGCAAGAAACAATTTTCGGCGAAGTTCGAGAAAGCTCAACGTTGCCTTTAGGTTCCACAAACTAATTCCTTAATTATCTATTGAAATTAAACATAAAATAAGCAAATCTAAGGTAGTACACGTCAAAATAACTTCCAACTGTGAAAAACATCAAAATACTGTCGGCTGCACTTAAACAAATACTTTTGGTTCCAAGAAATATTATTCGATTATGCGGGGTATTCGATTAAGCGGGGATCTTTAACATTGCGTCTATGGTATGGGAGATATTCGGTGCCAAGATATTTTATTCGTATAAGCGGGGTATTCATTTATCCGCTACCTGATTAAGCGGGGCCAACAGTATTCACAAAACGCAAAAGGGTGGAAATCTCAAACATGGGAAGCAATTTTTTGCGACCATGAAAGTTCAAAACGAACAAATAATCAAAAAATTGCACTGAAGAAATATTTTAAGCACAATCGAATGATTTTCAGCAGAATCAAAGAACTAAGCAACCTTTCAAACTTTTTCAAGGTTTCTAAACTTTTTCCAGCACTTGAAAATGAACTTTTTTTTTCCAGGAGCGTACGAGCCCTGGTTGGGTGAAAAAATTCATTCAGCATTTTCTTGTTCAAAGCAAGCGCAGATCCAGAGCCCCCAAACCCTCCCTTACGCGACCAAATATGGCATAAAACAAAATTTTTTGTGCAATGTTACGAAAAAATTGTAAAACACTCCCCTTTTGCTCAAAAATTGCCTTTTGACCCCTCCTTTCCTAAAATTACCCCCTCCTTAACAAGAAGCTGGATGCGCCATTGGTTCAAAGTAAGTTATTTTAATATAAATAATTTTTCAGCTACCTAATTATAAGTGGCTCAAATTGATTGATAGGCAAAGTGACTGTTTACTCCGATTAATCAGTGCACTATTAATCTTAAAGGTTACAAGTTCAGATCAAAGTTTCTTTTGACAAGCAAACTAAAATTTTTGGACATATATACAAAAAGGGAGATGGGGGTGGGAGCATCTTTCTACAACAAAATTTCTATTCAAAAATGCCCTTTGAAGTGTTCAGCCCCTTCTTTTGTCTGGGGAAAATATCAATCTTAAATTTTATTACTTTATACTTTGTTTTCTTTTTATAAACTTTTTTTCATGTTTTTTTGTAAAAAGAAATAACCCAGTAATTTCAATACACATTTCAAAATTTAAAATTTTAGAAAGTGTCTCTGGAACTTTCTCGGCTGTAATATACTAACAACATAGTTATGCCATACAGAGATTGCAGTTATTACCAGAACCAGTATGTTAGTACTTTCAAACTGCAGTCTGTGGATGGCACAGCTGGGTTGTCGGTACATTGCCTGTAGTTCTGCTCTGGCTACATGCAGTGTTAGAAATAAGAATTTGAAATGTAGGCGTCATCATGATGCCTAGTATAAGTTTTTAGGCATCAAAAGGCATCCCTAAGTACTATTTTTAATGAATCAAATATTTATGTATCTAAATAAAGTGGATGCTAATTAATTGAATCACTAGTTAATTGAATAAAATGCTTTAATAAATCAAATCTCGAAAAAACAAAATAATTTCCAGCTTTATTAAATAAATCAGCTGTTATATTGAATGAAAACTGTTTAGAACAAATTTGATTCATATAAAAAGCAACCACTTATTGAGAAATGTTTAAAAAAAAGTTGCACACATTGCTGATAGCATATTTTTAGAAAAGATATGTAAAATGCACAAAAGAAAATGTAAAAGGAGAAGCTTCAATGCAATCTGAAATTTTTGACGTCAAATTTGGCATCTAGGGTAAGAATTCTAGGCACCAAATCAAAATCTGTGGTCCACAAACCACCGCTTATTTCTAACACTGGGCTGAAAGACCGGGTGATTTACTGCTTAATAGACAAACTTTGCCTTCCACTTAAAGAGCAAAATCATCCCATTGCTGTGGTTTCTTGCTGGTGCTCTAAGGCAGGGATTCAAGTGAAACAGGCAATCGCAAATTACAATCGCTACTGGAAATGAATTACATTAGAACGTTTCTTGATAAAAACATCGTGACGTCAGCGTGACGTTTGCCTATGAAAAACGAGCTAGATAAAACGTCACAGCCTACTTGGCGAATAAGAGGAGATCGCTGAGTGCTTGTGAGCTCTTATTGGCTCTACCCGTAGTGACATCATGCCAATTTAAGTTGATGATAATGTAATTCACTTCCAGTAGCGATTGCAATTCGAAGCGATCGCAGTGCTGTTTCACTTGAATCCCTGCCTAAATTTACTTTAGCTATCAGCTTGTTAGCACTTTCAGCTTCATTGAAATGACATCTGCCTCTAGCTCAGTTATTGCCTATTCCAGACAGATGCTTGTAATATGGATTGTACAAAAATGCAGTCTACGGATCCCATAATGAGGCTGTTGGTATATTGTGTGTAGTTCACTATATCAATGGATTAGGGACGATAACTAACTTCTTAAATGAATATCCATCAGCTAAAAGCAGATTTTTGAATCCACTAAACTAGACCATAAAAAGTTTTGAAATGGGTTGAAAAAAAGGTTTTTCAAACATAAATTAACCCTGGGAAGCGACCATGGTACTTTTTCAGTTTTTAATTAATCATGCCACATTGAGGAACAGAAGTACACCAAAATTCAAAACTATTTAGTGTCCAAAAGAAATTTATGAAAAATATGGTTTTATGGTCATGTTAATGCTATAATGTATGTTCAAATTCAAGTAGAGCAAAAAAGACAAGTTACAAGATGTACCACCAACAGGGTTTGATAACCATAAACGACTGGAGAAGCTTTAACTTCCTCTCAGCATTTTCAGGGTGTCCAAAAATGACTGAAACTACATATCAGAATTTCAGCCTCTGCTTTAAAATGCAACTTTAAAAAGATTGTTACATCAGAACTGGTTTAAACTTTGAATCAACCTTGTTAGGACATTTACTGTACTAATATTACAAATACAAACACGACAACCAGCAACAGGCTCTGGGCCCAACAGGGCTGATCCTAGTCAAATTATAGGCCCTAATGAAGATCAATGGCTCTCTTAAAACTAGCTACTCCCTTGCTCCTTACCGCCTATTCCGGTAAACTATTCCAAGTTCCCACTACTCGGCTAAAATAGTAATTTTTCCGAATTTCCAGGTTAGCCTGAAATTTAAACAGCTTGTAACAATGACCCCTTGTCCTGCTTTCCGTGAAAAAACTTAACCCTATAACATCTTTAATTTTGATAAATTTAAAAAATTGAATCATGTCTCCTTTGGTTCTCGTTTGCTCAAGACTATATTTGGGGAAGAGAAAATCTTTTTCAACAATTTACCATCTTTATTCGCTGAGAATTACAGAGCAAACATGTGTAATAACAAAATTTCTATGCTCAAAAAAGGAGAGAGGGATTTAACTTAAATCCGTAATCTGCTGGGTCATTAAAAAAAAAAAAAATGAAGCCGTAATGAGTTATATTTTTTTTCCAATGTGAGCAAATTGTTTGAAAAATTTGCCAAAATAAAAAGCAAAGGCCTCGGTGAAAATGTATGAAGCATGAAGTTGAACCTCTCTTAACTTCAAAGGTTAATAGGGTCCTAACCAGGGCTGCGGAGTCGGAGGAAAAATGGTCGACTCCGACTCTGGGATTTTAAAACTTTCGACTCCGACTCCCGCTTAAAAAAAAATTTTTTTAAACCTAAATATGAAGAGGGAAAAACCCTAAACAAAGGTTGAAAAATTAAGTCCATTTTAAAAAGTTTCATTTTTATTCATGGTCGTAGCCAGGACTCACTTTAGGGGGGGGGGGGGATAGCAAGCTGGGGTATCCCAGGAGGTCATGAGAGGTCATTATGACCTTTCAAAAAGTTCAATTTTCTCAAGAATTCTCGCAGGTAATTTCACCATTTACCTCAATTCTCGGAGGGCACTGTGACCTCTCAAAAAGTCCATTTTCTCCAGAGCAATAGACAAGTGCCGCTCTTGTCATTTGACTGCTCTTGTCATTTGACTCCGTACAAAACTAATCCTTTTCTTGTTAAATAGCCAGACTTTATTTTAACACATTGCATTTTTGCTGCAAAGACCCGCCATTTGAAGCCCTTTTTAATGATCCTAGATGCTTAGGATTTGGATATTGGACGCTGAAAATTTGTATCTGTTACTTTCAAAGATATGTTTTCACCTCCATAAAATTTCATCCAAATCGGAGGTGGTCGGAGTCGGAGTCGACATGTTTTTCAGCGACTCCGACTCCTTTGGTCCAAAATTAGTCCGACTCCGACTCTTCGACTCCGACTCCGCAGCCCTGGTCCTAACTATGGAAGAGTATTACTGATAAAAAAAAAGGAGGGTATGCCAGTACCTTTGGTAACCGTTCAAGGTAGAAAAGAAAAGTAATAACAAACTACGCCATGCAATTAAAAAAAATAATAAATTATAGAAATAAGATGACATTGTCCATTAGATAAGGCATAAGAAGAACGGTATCCCAAAAAAGCATTTTTATACACATAAATGTCATTTCAGTTTTAAAAAAGTTCTTGCAATGAAATCTTCATTTAAAAGCCTCTTTCTGGCTACATCAATTAATAGCCTATTTAATGCTCACCTCTTGATACATGAAAGAGCTATCACGGTACTTCTGTCTGCCTCCTTTGCTGCGAACATGGCTTCTTCTTCTTCTTCTTCTTCTTCTTCTTAGGGCTCTAGGCCCGTAGGGGATGATGAGGACTGCGTGCCTGGCGCTTTTCCTCCGTTTCATAAAGATCTTTTCTTATGGAAAATAGAATTGATGCCGTTACTATTCTCAGTATAGCAAAGAAAAATTAATAAGGTCCAGCACAGGGGTGAACATGGCTTCGAATTGCGAACCAAAACTTTAAAGCTGTTGCCAAATCTCATCTCATCTTCTCAATCTTCATAGCAGTTGTGGTGTCGAAAGGCGGTAGAGGTATCTGACACAGACGCAGAGGAGTATATCAGACTGAGGGAATCTCCGGCGTCAGCATCAGACTCGTCACAGGTTTGAAGATCGCAACGCCGGACTTGTTTAACTCTGGTCTCGAACACGACCGATTTTTCCAACTTCCAGCGAATTGCTTCTCGGTGCTTTGTGTTTTTTGATGGGGTCATTTCTAGGTACTGGAGGGTATTATGACGGTATGCGTTTACCGACTCAGGGGGGTCTGGGGGGTTATACATTCGGCTACAGGTGCGCTGGTTAGGGATTGGATGCAGCTGTACAGATCGTGGAGGGCGGTGAGAGGTCCTTAATGGTTGGGGCGGGTTCGGTTGGAAAAAATGTAGCAATTAAAACAACATAGTTCAACAAAGTTGATGGATATTATTTGTTTCCTTGTCAGGTTAGTTATTTGGTGGATCAGATGGGTCAAATGCCTCCCCCTAACTCTGGGACATTAATGCTTTTTCAAATCTGTGGGGGTGTGGTTCTTAGTACTTGTTTTAAGTTTTTAATAACAGCTGAAGTCCCTTGCCTGCCATCCCCCCTTAGACACATATTTAATTTGGGACCTTGTCCTCCTATCCCCGTTATTGAAATATCTAGGTCTTAACAGTCTGCTTGAAAATTTTAAGAAAAGGCCACTTACGACGATATTTAGTCTTTAGTTAGAGCCGCTATATACACAAGGCCAGACGCTATCAATTAAGTTTCACCACTTTGGATCCAAATTTCCGTAACTTTTCTTTCCAATTTTTCATTGTGGCGGAGTAGGGTTACCAGAAAAGAGTTTTGGCACATTGCTAAGCTCTTGCCAAATCCACGTGCCGCTAATAATTGCTCACAGTGAAAAAGTACCAAAACGCGATTACTGGCCAGAAAAGACAACCACTCAAACACACAAACACGCGCAGGATCAAAGTGGTGAAACTTCAATCTTGATGCGCCGGTCGTATATATAGGGGCCTTAGTTTGTTGGTAAGGCTCTAAATTGACGAGAGCCGGAGCTATCAAGATTAAGTTGACCATTTGGATCAGGGTTGTGTGAGGATTGTCCTTTTCTGGTAGCAGTAATCGCATTTGGCGTAACTTTTCAGTTAATTTAACAAGCTTGGGATGTAGAATGAAGGTCTTACACGGCCAGGAGTAAAATAATATTACGGGATTGCACGGGCTGTTGCTGCGTTGTCTGGATGACTTAATCCATCGTTTCACAATAGCCGTACTAGTTCGCTGAATGTGCAACGATCCTAGGATTAGTCAATCCGACAACCGGCATTCAAAAGCCGGAACTCGTACAGTTTAGAATATAAAGCTTGGCAATGTCCGAAATTTGTTGGTAACCTAATCGAACAATGAAAAATTGAAAGTGAAAAAGTGAAATGGAGTGGATCCAAAGTGGTTGAAATTAAGTGGAGGCGTCGGCCTAAGGCCTATATATTACGAGCCGGCGCATCAAGATTAAGTTTCACCACTTTGGATCCAGCGCGTGCTTGTGTGTTTGAGAGGTTGTCTTTTCTGGCCAGTAATCGCGTTTTGGTAATTTTTCACTGTGAGCAATTATTAGCGGCACGTGGATTTGGCAAAGCTTAGCAATGTGCCAAAACTTTTTTCTGGTAACACCTACTCCGCAACAATGAAAATATGAAAGTAAAAGTTAAGGAATTGGATCCAAAGTGGTGAAACTTAATCTTGATGCGTCGGCCTGTCATTATAGGCTCTATTCGGCCCTGTCCTATATAGGGCCTCTAGTTGGCTAGACTTGGTAGCCGCATCTGTGGAAGGCGGTGAGAGTCTTTCGAAATTTTCTGAGACTAAATTAGTTGTTGGTTATCCTTTAACGTTCAAACGCGCTATTGGTCGGAGATTTTTATGAACGAGAATTTTAATACCATTTATGAAGTGTCGATACTGTTGAAGAAGAATCCACGTAATTGATGCTTATTCATTCGATGACTTTTTCGCGAATTTTTCAGGTGAATTTGGGCTCATGGGCCGCACGTATCTGCGACAGGGCCACGGTACCCAATTTTTAATTGCCGGGCACCTAAGCACCACCACCCCCACATTGCATATTTTCATGCCTCATCGTTTCAGCAACTTTGTATAAAAAAAAGAGATTTTTTTATTTTTTTCAAAAACCTTTTTTTAGATTACGAACGTGTTGACATTGATTTTTATTTTCAGTTAATTGATCTCGCGCCACATGATTTTACGAAAGGGGCCTTTTCCATTTGGGCAAACGTGTTTCATTTTCGAATAGTGTTTGTATATCAATTGTATTTAATGAGAATCGTCAATGGGGACAGCGAGATTTTTTTCTTGATGAAATTATTGCAAATTTACTAGAAATGTTCATAACCTCTCGGGCTCCCTAAAGCTAGGGCACGGTACTAGAGGTCCCGTATTCCCCCAAAGGCGCGGCCTGTTTCGGAGTATTTTCACAAGGTAAATTTCGTAAATCATTAGCCTTCAATTGGCAATCTTTTAGATGTAATGTTAGGGAAATTGTTAGTTGGGGCCTTTGCAAAGTTTTCCAAATGATTATACCTCAAACAAGAGAGCAGGGTCAGTAGAATAAGTCATTTTTCCCTTCTAGATAAAAGAAAAAAAAGCAACAAAAAAAAAAAAAAAAAACAAAAACGGAAAACAAGTTTGAAAACCAAATAAATTTATTTCGTCTACAGTTCTAACCTAGTTAGTTAGACACTACTTAAAACGAATTTATTGCTACGAAGAGCTAAATTTTCCCATCCCGCCTTCGGTTATTGTGTAGGATTCTTCACGGGAAAAGACGAATACGATTTAGACGAACGGATTTCAATATTCCGCATAGGTTTGAGTTTCCTTTTAATATCTCTAATAAACAACTAATCGTAGGACCTGTACTAAAACTGATGTTTAATTAGGGGGATAAGGAGTCTATTTTTCCAGTCCGATTGTTGTGTTCCGATGAAGTTCCTAAATACTCCTAGATCTCAGTTAGAGTTAAATAAAATCATCTTTGCAAACTGATAGCAAATCAATCAATTTCTAGAGCGGAAAAAAATAACTGCTTCTGTCTAGGTTGATCCTTATAAAATCCAGTGTACTAGGTGACTGCAACCGTTCCTCCTGCTACTATATAAGTCACGTAGCATTTTTTAAAAATCTAAAGTATTGGAGTCTATTGTCCCGATGTGGTTTTCCTTTATCCTGTAATTTATCTACAAAAACAATGTATTATGGAATTGTGAAATGAGAAATGCGTTTTTAAAAAATCTGAAGACTTTTTTTCTACTTAAAAACCTGTTGTTCCATTTTATATTTAACCATCTACAGCACGGTTAAAATTAGTTTCATATCTATTTGCAGGAACAACATGAAACACTACAGAACCTTACAATGTTAGTGAGAATATAAAGAGATACTTCTCCGCTTCACTCCAACATTATATCTGCACAAATAGCCATTAATGTTGTCTTAGTCAGTCGACGAATCCCGCAAGAGATGGTGCGCAGTTGGGGGAAGAGTCATCAAATGGCACATACAGGAGTAAAGTTTGACCTCTCGGAGAGATGGAGATAATTTGAAGCCGGAAAACTGAAAGTATGATTTAAAATACGTAATACACGTCAAACACGCTTAGACACGATATACCTAAAGCACCTAGATATCGTTTATCACCTTCAGTAAGAAGTTATAGCCGAGAGTTGCTAACTACCATTCTAGAAAAAAACGAAGGACTTCAGTATTCGCCTCCAATACTTTATATAAAATTTCTTAAAATACGCGATGATTTCTGTAGTAATTAGCAGCAATTAGAGCAATAATTTTCCATCGTATTGTATAATAAAAGTTAATACACAAATTTTACCTTTTCTCTGATTTTTTCTTTTTTTAAATTTATCCATTGATGGATGGAAAATGTTATTTTAGCTGGAAAGTTTTGAAATTTAAATATATTTGTTTCATTTTTTTGTAAGGGCAACTATTGCAAAAAAACGTCAAATGTTGCATATACGTTAAATTATTCAATTCATTTACAGGCTGCCATTGGAGAACAATACGATGGTCCTGGATTTGGATCCTTTTGTTTCTTCATCAATATCTCATGAGTAAAATTACGTCCGGAATCAAATGTTCGTTGCTAAAACAGGTTTTTGAATTATTTCAGGATAATTACCTGAGACTTATGGACACCGGACAAAGCTGCTATATGTACATGTTCAACAAAGCCAACCATTATTTCCAGATGAAATTTGTTTGATATATGAAGTGGTATTTTTGAAAAAGCTAAGCAATTTTCCAAGCATTTTGGTGGATCCGTTATAAGCGCCTGGTTGAAATTAGCCAATAATTTGCATTAGGGCTTCCCGTTCGGACCACTTAACGGTTCACTACGGACCGGAGATGCGAGATCGTTATAACACAAAGGGTTCAGGATCACTCATAGCGAGCGGTGTTCTTGGACTGCTATTATCAGCAATAAAATTTAATTTGCTTACGGCACGAATCATAGGATTATAAAAGTTTTTGGTGTAACTCTCTGATGCTACGGTTATAACATAAAATGAGGTCCAAATTGAGCTTTCAAGGTCACGGTCGCTAATCTCTTCGCGGTGTCAAGCTTTTGTTCTCAATTTTTCTCCAGAGACATAAGCTTTATACACACTTGAGCAAAGTATTCATAAGCGAGATCTCACGGAAAATGTCGAGTTTGTTGTTTTTTAATATTGCGTTTTTACTTAAAGAAAATTATTTTGAGCTGGCTAGAACCATTTATATTATCTTAAGCATTAGAGTAAAATGAATAGCAACGTCTTGCTATTTACTTATTAATTGTGGCTAATCAATAAGGCTGAATGTGGGCCAGGTCCTTCAGCAAGGTGCTTTATTTTGCATTTCCGTGTGTTTTAAACGCCTTCCCGTTCACGTTACGTCGTTTTTACTTAGTTCTGTAAGAAACCAGTAAAATCAGATGTTGCCACTGCTATTCCATGAATTTTCACCTCAAAATTGTTGCCATTGTTCTCGTTATTTTACCTGTATGTTGACTTTGCTCTGCCAAAAAAAGGAAGACCTTTTGACCTCTTAGTTGTTGTAATGGGGTCCTTATTTACTTTATTTTATTTATTCTTTTTTGTTCTAATGATGTAATCACAATGAGCACGCAAATTTTCCAAGGTACACGATATATATTTTTCTTTGTACATAATTATCAAACACATGCCAGATGATAACACCGTTAATCAACATCAAATCGGTAATCGATCAGACATCTTGCTCAATCTATCGTTTTTTTGTAACATCACATACATGAAACTCGATGCAGTTCTCGGAATTTTCATATTAACGTGTAATAACGTGACAGGCCGTGACTTCTGGTATTTTAGTTTAAACTAATTCTAATAAACGAGAATTGTGACTGGTTGCCACTGCTCTGTTTCCACTCCATGAATGTATTCCATACCACCGGAAGCTTCATTTATCTTCTCATGATGTTGTGATCCTTTTAACGTTTGGGAATCACTCAAGACAAAAAAGACGATATATAGTCCAGCTTAGTTCCAAAAAATGTACTAATTGGATTTTGGTCCAACAGCACAACATTATCCTCGAACAGTGATTCGAGAGAGACATATTTGCTAGCATAGATGGTAAGTATGTTCTTACAAAATGGAGGAATTTAGTGGCGACGTTTTAGTAATAATAACAAGTTTCATGTCGACGTCGTTATAACGAGCCACACGTTATTAAGTGACATCCCCAATTATAACGTCCGGGGGAGAAAACATCCACAACCTGTAATGCCCAATATACCTCTTATGTTCTACCTCTACAAGCGTCTCACTCGTTTATAAAGACTCGTTCTTCTGTAGGACAGAGTCGCGGTCTGTTTTGATCGAGCCAGCTCTCGACTGTATCTCCATTTTCAGAAATTTGGCTCAAGGTCAAGTTTGTGTTCTCGGCGCCTGAATACTATACAAAACAATTTCGCACCTGCAATCTGTTCTTCGAATATATTTATTCTGTAACTTATATCCATTTTTGTATGGTGAATAAGGTTTGAAAGAGTACAGTGTCGGCAACTTTAAAGAACATTTGCTCTAATGTTAACCTTAGTAATAATATAAGATATAGACTCGAGTTTTATAAACAATTATTAATAACGACATTTTCAATTGATGTTCCCATTTTCGCATGTTTTTCATAACACGTTTTTAGTTATCTAACTATGGATTCAACGTAAGATTTTTGTTCATCATATTACACCATAAAATTTTCGCATTCTAAAAAAAAGTTTAAGACGATGGATGGTGTAAGAGGCTGTGTGTGCGACATTATCTTCATATCTTGTGGATGTTTCCTTCTACACGAACAATGTGTGTATTGGTATAATGGGCAGGAGTTACGGTTATCGGAGCTCGGATTAAAGCTCGGTCAGTTTACCTACCAACAACCTTGACCATTCATCTTTGTCCTCGAAACGTTCAAATGGATCATCATCGAGAGTGGGCCAGCCTATATTCATCCCGGTAATAAGACTTCCTGCAAGACTCGTAGCAGGTCATCCGGGTCGTTGGTGATCATTCCCTACAATGTTCAGGTTCAAGGACAGTCGCATCCGCAACTTGAGATCAATAGTCCAGTGGTAGACTTTTGTTGATTGAAACTGGTCTAGAGTCCCGATGGAAACAGCCCGTCGCAGTCGGCCATCTGGATACACGGGACTGAGGCAATTGGACTTGCCATCGCCTGCCAAATGTTTGCCCATGACTCTGAGGTTTGGGCGAACATTCGACGAATATCACCCAGGTCTCCCGTTCCACCGTCGAATCCTACATCTTTTAGCCTTGCCTCTTCGCCACGGTTCCTGAATTCTTCGATAAAGCCAGTGATTGAGTCTCGATATTCTACAGAGTCAATGTAGAACAGAACTCTAATCTGAAATGAGGGAGAAAGTTGAAAAGATTATATGCGTGTTAATTGCAAATTTTAGCAGTTTTTTTTTCTTGAGAAAGTAATATTCCTACGCTGTAAAAACTGAATGTTCTTTTTACAGTTTTATACAGCTAATTTTATAGTAATAAACTGTAAAAAATGCTAGTTTTACAGTAATAAACTGTAAAATTGCTAATTTTACAGTTTATTACCGTGCATTTTACAGTTTTAAATTGGAACTTCTGCTTCCAGCATTATACTGTTGTTTTTACAGTATAAAAACAGCAAAATTTTACGGCAATAAACTGGAAAGTTGCTAGTTTTACAGTTTATTATTGTGCACTTTACAGTTTTAAATTGGAACCTCTGCTGCCAGCATTATACTGTTGTTTTTACAGTATAAAAACAGCTAAATTTTACGGCAATAAACTGTAAAGTTGCTAGTTTTACAGTTCATTACTGTGCATTTTACCATGTTAAATTGGAACCTCGGTTGCCAGTATTATATTGTAAAAACAACAGTTCATTTTTTGCAGTCTTGCTAAAGTATACTGTAAAAAATGCAGTACCGATGAAAAATAGAAAGGAAACTGAGATTCCATAAAATTTTCTAGTACCGATACAGTTTCTTCGTAAGTAGCGTTTTTTAATAAACTATATCGTGACAAGGTCACTTAAGGAAAAGCTGTATTGTTGTTACACAGTACAAAAATCTGCAGTACTACTAGGAAACCTTTAGGAAATTGAGATTCCATAAAATTTTCAACCTAATAATATATACACACTGTTAAAAATTTTCTTGAAATTTTACGGTACTGTTTTACGGTTTATTGTACTGGCATCCACGTTGCCAGTAACTTTTAAAGTAAAATATTTTTTTACTATAAAATTTTACGGAAGAGAAAACGAGAAACAAAAAGCGCGAGATACGAACGACAGGATCGAACCTGGGACCCGATTTTTGCACATTGCTTTACTATCCACTGTACCAGATGAGACGTATCAGGAGAGTGGAAGTAGGGTGTCCTGAGCTTCCTGAATTTTTAACAGCTTCTTTTTGAGTTAAATTAAGTGTTACTCAGCTTTAAGTTATACCGTTACTAGAAAATATTATGAAAGTGCAGTTGAAACCTTAACGGAAGATCTGTTTACAAGAGATTTTCTAGTATTAGTTTAGTGCTTTTTTTACAGCGATCATTTTCGAAAAATTAATTAATTTCGCGATGCACGAGTGATCACTGATAGTCTTCTTCATTGTCTTATTTATTTATAACTCAAAACTTGAAAATAAGTACAGTTATCGGAATAAGTTTCTAATAATTGATCATTTATGTAAAACGAAACTAAATTGCTTCAAAGAATTAGAATTGTTTTTAAGTGCATTTATTTCATGCAAGTTAATGGAAAATTGAATAAGTGAATTAGTAACTTTTACTACTGATGTAATATTCTAAGCCGAAATACATTTATAAAAACAATTAAAATACGCTAAGCATAACTGATAAATTATTAAACAGTTTGGTATTTCTCCATATCACAACACAAGTAAAACTCGCTGATTAGTGTCGTAATTAAACAAACAAGAGGAAAACTTATTATTTGCATTTCAAGAAAATTGGAGAGAGTGTCACAATATTTTACAGAGTGAACCATAGTTTCTATGTAATTATTCATTACAAGGCTTGGAGAGAGAGAGACAAAAAAAAAAAAAAAGATAAACTCTTATACTAGACATCAATTAAACTTGACACTGAACGTCACTACGGGCGGAGCCACTAAGAGTTCACAGGCAGTCAGCGATCTCCTCTAATCCGCCAAGTAGGCTGTGACGTTTTATCTAGCTCGTTTTTCATAGGCTAACGTAACGCTGACGTCACGATGTTTTTGTCGAGAAACGTTGCAGTGTAGTATAAATATTGAGATACATAGATAACCACAACAATCATCAGAGCTTAGAAATTCCTGTATAGGATCAATAATAGAATGATTGTCTGATCTTTCAAGATACTGTAGGGGAGGGGGCTAATAGACATTTGACTATTATCTCTCAAGCTTTTTCAGAGCACAAACGAGCTAAGAGGCCCTTTGCACACCTTTGTACTCTGAAGAAGTTTAAGTTATGGTATGTGAAAAATAACACACATGAACACATCCTGGATAATCTAAGGTCTATAACCCTAAAAAAAATTCAGTTGTTAGACCGTTTGTTAAGCTCACTGCAAAAAATGAACTGTTGTTTTTACAATATAATTCTGGCAGCCGTGGTTCCAATTTAAAACAGTAAAATGGACAGTAATAAACTATTAAACAAATAAATTTAATCTCTTAACTGCAAAATAAGAAATTTTAGTTCAACATTTAGCAGTGTTATACTGTAAAAACAACAGTATAATCCTGGCAGCAGAGGTTCTAGTTTAAAACTGTAAAATTTACGGTCATAAACTGTAAAATTAACAATTTTACAGTATATCGCTGCAAAATTAGCAATTTTAGTTTAGTACTGTAAAGTTAGCAATTTTACCGTTTATTACTGTAATATTAGCATTTTTTTACAGTTTATTGCTATAAAATTAGCTGTATTATACTGTAGAAACAATATTCATTTTTTACAGTGCTGCAATTTTGATACACAGCTGAAAATTCTCTAGGCAATTTATATTTTAAGATCATCTAAATGGCACAAGTGAAATAAATCAACGGGGGAATAAATCTCACGTCGCAGACCTTACAAGTATACCGCTCATTTACTTCAGCAAGATCATAACATGAAAATCATGATTTTTTTGTCGATACTATGATCAGTATTGAATTATGCTTGCAGTTTCAACTCAAAAATTACGGTTTTTGAATTATAACGTTGCTGAAATGAATGAAAGATCTGTTTATTTTGGCAGACAATTTCGTTGTGCAAAAAAGAAAATAAAGGGGAAAAAAATACAATTTCGCTCTTGGTGGACAAAGTTTTCTGAAAAATTTTGCTTACCTCCAGATTTCAGGGATAAAAACATGAAGTCAATATAAATTAAATGAAGCAGTAAAGTTGAAGATAGCATTCACAAAATTTTGTTGTTTATAAGAGTTTAAATGACTTTGCATTAGTACAGAAGAACTTCAACTGACCATAGTTTTTTAAATCAGACCCTTGTTTGACCGAAGTCGGTTTACTAAAACTTATTTATTTGTTAATCATTTGGTAAGTAAGCAATATCTACGCAAGTTAGCGAGAGACAGCCGTTTCTACTTCCCATACAAATTATCAATCCTTTCTTTCTCTTTTTTCTTCCCCAAGCCCACCAGTAAACTTTTGGAGTACTAAATAGTGCCATAAAATTCAAAAGTGATAAAAAGGGATATTAAAGTTTTGTTCCATTTAGTAATCATATTTTCAACAAAGATTAAAGTTTACAATATTATGTCTTATCAAATTTGCATTGCATTTTCTGCCTTGTGTGACCTTTACTGATCAAATTCGTTTATAATTATAGTTGTACAGTTTTAAACGTCCCATTTTGCAGTCTTTTTTTCAAGACTGAAAATTAAATGACAGAGTCAAATCTTCTGCTGCATCCTAACAGCCATTTTGGGAGCTTCTTTTATCCGATTTTCAATTTGCCGAAGAAGGTAATTCGATTACTTCGGTTAACCGAAGTTCTGCTGTATTATAAGAAATCATTCAATATGAATGTTTTAACATTTTTTAAAATCACTCATTTTTTTTTAAATCACTACTCAACGCAACGAACTTACCTCTTGTTTACGACTTCCATCTTTGCTCCAAAGATGGTCCAAAACATGTCTAGCGATCTCTTTCCCAGAGATCCGTGGATTACCAGAACTGCTCATCTTGAGGTCCAGGAACTGCAAGATCATCCGGTTCGCATAGTTCCCAGTGACGGAGGGATCCGTGATACGCCGCACGTACTTCAGATACTCTGCCAGATTCGCACTTTTGGTACAAGTTCTGAAGCAGTCGCAGGGGAACCCGTGGTAGATTTCTTTGACAGATCCGTTCGGGTGGAACTGGACGTCTGCTTCGATGGCGTTTGCACCAAGGTCCAAGTAGTGTGTCACCTGCTCGATGCTGTTCACCATGTGGCCGATGATGTAGAACGGTCGCTTTTTCGCTGATGTGCAAGATACCAGAACCATCATCGCCAGGATGATGCTTGCAATGAAACGAGACATGGCTTTAAGAATGATGTGTTGACACTTTATACACTAGATGAAATGACTAGGCGTAGTAATAATTTTGTTTGAATGAACAGTTAGTAATTTGTTGATGAAGACATGCACGGGCTCTTTTCTGTCGATTCAGATACAGGAAAGATTAAGCTCCCCTTTTGACGATAAATAGAAGTATAAGTATCCCTACTTCAAGTACAATTTTAACTGTACTAATAATTTCCTGAACACTCTCAACTATTGTTCAAGCGTGCCAAAAAGCAAAGTCTACTATCAGAGATTAATAATGTTACAAGAAAGTTTTTTCCAATCCTGCTATGTAAATTTTCTGACTTGCTGATGAAGCTTGAACAGTACTTTTTCATTAAAAAGTTGCTCAAATTGATCTTCAGAATCTGCGTTTTATGGTGTAATGTTTCCGTCTCAGCCAGTGAGACATTGGGTTTCGTCTCTTCCGGTTTGTGGAACATTCAGAGGATGTCTTCTGCTCGTCCTTTAGTAAATGAATCTGCAACAGACACAAAAGATTGAGTTTAGAATTTATAAGAAAAGGTTAGAAACTTTATAGCAAATACAGTCGAGCCCGCTTATTAGAATATCGGTTAAAAGAATATCCCGCTAAATATAATACATTTTCAATGTACCAGCTATTGTAATGTATTAGTTTTAACCCGAATAAAAGAATATCTCGCTTATTAGAATATTTTTTGTGGAAAAATGGCCATTCCATTAAGTGGGTTAGACTGTATACTGTTAAAACCATTATTCCAATCCAAGCAAATGTTGGGCATCATTGTGATTTACTCCAGAATGTGACAATAAAATTCATTTACTACTCATACGACTCATAATTAAGGAACATTTTTAAACTGATATTACTACTACGGTCAGTCTAGATAGCTTTGATCCATAATTTCTCTATTTTTCACTTCCCCATTCAACTGTTAATAGTAATATTTCACATATTGGAATACAAACCAGGTCATTCAAAGGTTGAGGATGGGGCACGGCCTTCTACCTCGTGGAGTGGTGTCAATTGTCCTCTTACCCTCTCCACGGCAATGAAAATGGAGGTATTTGTAGGTTTTGAAGGTATTTGTGAAGTTTCTTACAAGTGAGAGTGATTTTTATTGATTTGTGATGTATGCATTGAGTATATACATTCTTTTGCAAAAAAATCGAAGCACAAAGAAGGAGTTGTCAGAATTAATGAAATTTTATACACGTAATGGCAACATTGGTATTAGAAAGTGATTGCAAAATGAAAGCCAAATGATCATTTATTACAGGGAAAATCCTAAATGAATGGAGATTTAAATTTTCTGTACGGCCCCTTCTAGTGTTTTTTTTTTTTTTTAAATCCCAAGTGTACACGACACAAGAAATGGACATGGATAAGCGAAGTTAAGGCAAAATCGCAATTGCATTAAAAACACACAGAAATGTAAAATACAAATTCTATAATTAAATATACACACACACAAAAAAAAATCTAATAGTCCTAAAATTATTTTAGTAAAAATATTAAAAACATTTCATACAAACAAATCATTTAAAATTTGATGAGAAAAGTTCCCTCTTTGTCAACCCTATACAACTTCAGATCTGTTCGGGCGTTGCTGGATGTAAATTACATGATGTATAGGTAGGGAGAACTTTTTCTCCTGCTTCACACATTATTTTTCTGGTGTGGCCAATACTCAATCTTGCTAGACATGAAGAATTGCGCTGACTAAGACCGGAATTGATTAAGATTCCAGCCTTGTCGGCCATGTACCAATGATGGGAGGAAACTGTTGGAACGACGAGTTCCTTTAAGGCTTTTTGCTGTTGAGATTTATAATGGCCGAAGGCCGAAGTACTGCTATTGTGAATATATGAGGTGATACAGTCGAGCATTGAATCCTAACAGTATCGTCCTACGTCATCTTGTAATACAGTTACGTTAAACACGCCACTAATTCGAGTAAACTCACAAGCTGTCCAACTCACCGTCTCAATTCATCCCAGATATGCTCGCTTTGTGATAAATCTGGGAATCGCGCCGGCCAGAGAAGGTGATAATATAGAAGTTGAAGTCCAAAACATATGAGGCCAACATTTGTGAACCAAACTGTAGTAAAGGATACGTGATAAAATCAATCATCTCTACCTTGGAACATTTCCAGATCAGCCCTTGGCCTGAGCCCTGGATTAGGCGCGGTAACTTACTACTTAGTTAACCCATTAATGCCTGACTTTTTTTTTCAAAGATATTTTGTATACTGGTTATCAACAGTGTTTAATGGACAGGAAAAATAATAATAAAAAAAAATATTATGTAAAAAAATAATTTTTTTATTAAGGAAAGAAAAATCGTCCCTTAAAAGTTACGATAGACCCCAGAGGGTACATACTTTTTTTAGTAAAATTTTTTTTCTGTCTACGATATAATATTCAAAAAGACATTTTATAAGAAGAAATAAAATCAGCAATTAACATGAACTGGGAAGCTGGGAATAACTTTGAAAACTTAACTTTTTTTCTTGAGATTGTGAACGATGTCATTTTTGAGAAAGATCATATTAAAACTCTACAGAACACACTTTACAATGGTTATGTGGTGCAATCTGTTAATAACGAATTGAAACAATTTGAACACCATTATTTGGTTGAAATGTTCATTTTGGGGAAATTCAGACCCTTTTTTAGACCGTCCTAAAAAAAAAACGCTAAGCATTAATGGGTTAATAAAATAGTTAACTGTCAAATCGTCAATCATGGAAAACGGAAAGATAAGAGAGACAGAGCATTGTATTCAGTTTAGGGTAGAGTTATCAATATGATCTATGCAACTTTTCCTGCAGCACACTGTTCGACCTTGACATGAAGATAAAAGTGACATGAAGAAAAGATTCTATCAAGGTGTGATGAAAGTGCTCATTAAGTATACTTCCCTGACAGAAGGGAAACCTTGGAAATCCATTTGCTTCCGAGATATGTTTATAAACAGAAAATTTAATGGAAACTAGAGGTATTTTGATTTTTCCATTTAGTTTTAACCAACGTTTCATTGCAGGATGACCAGTAAATAACGCGTTAAAATGAAATGTCAATTTCTCTAAAACTAGTCAACGTATTGAGTTCAAACTTGGCTGGTTTAAATTCGGTGCGTTGTCGGACTTTTTTTGCGTAATCTCATTGAGTTTTTGTTGTTTATTTTTCAGTGAAAACATCGAGATATAGCGTTACTGAGCTCATTTTTATTGTTCGAACGTATTATTCGAACAACAACAGCCCAATTTTCAATCAAAGAAAAGTTTCCACTGAGTTTAAGCTATAAAGACAATAGGCCATAGTTGTGTCGATAATTGATCGTCTGATTCAAAAGTTCGCAGTTATTGAAAGCATTGAAACTTCGACTCTTCAGTGAATAATGAAGAATTTCGATAGTTCCTTTGGGCCATATAGCTAGAGATGGAACCACACCGTGCATGTATTAAACTAATTTTCATGCATCGTGCTTTGTTTCAAAACTTAAATAGAATTTTTTCAATCAGTTGTTTTTGATAAATTAATTTTAAACATCATCGCGTTAATTGCTGGTCACCCTGTATGCTTCAAGTGTTTCG